>JAMFRD010000009.1:0-67212 GCA_025502685.1 Pascua sp. PH4015B | reverse complement strand
GCCCCGCCCCCCCCCCCCCCCCCCCCCCCAACAACAAAATGGGGAACGATATCGGGACGGTAGTGATAAAAAGACGTAGAAGGTAACGATGATGAATAGGTCATCGCGTGTGCCCTTACCACCCAAAACGATAGTTTATCCGTATCGTGATATGGCACCAATGATATGAGGCGGAAAGCCGAACAAAGCAGACCCACCAAACCAGGCAGAGAGGTAGGAAGCAGACAGACAGCACAAGGCAGAGAAAGAGTGATGAGCACAGAATGGGGTACACACTTTAGGGATCGAAACAGGAAGAGAGACACAAGGCGGAACAAAGCACACAAACCCAACAAGGCGGAGACGCAGGAAGCACGCAGAAAAAAAAAAAGCAGAGCGGTAGGAAGCAGACAGACACAGCAAGGCCGAAAAGGTGTGATGACACCGAAGGGGGTGCACAATTCAAGGCTCGAAACAAGCAGACAGACACAAGGCAGAGGGGTGTGATGGACACGGAAGGGTGCACACTTTCGGGCTCGAAACAATAATTAACCCCACTGACACGACCCGTCCATCACTACACTCACTGGTAAACTCGCCCACGATGGTCCATAAGTTGCGATCGCTCTCCGTCAGCCGGTCGCCCCAGCCACACATCCAGCGGAGGACGTCGTTGAGGGGGTACGCGAGCGTCTTCTCGTCGAACATGTTGTAAATGTGCTGTGTGTGAGTGTGGGGCCCAAGACCAGAGAAACTTACGAGATCGAGACCGACGTTGCTATACTTGTCATGGGGCATGAAACCCTGCCACGTCTCGAGACCCTGGTACGCCTCGGAGAGGACGACTGTGATGCTTGTATTCTGACGGATGAGCTGGTATCCTTGCTCGTAGAAGGAGCGGAGCTGGCCGAGCTCGTCCTGGTTGAAGGGGAGGGGCTCGTTCATAAGTGCAATCGAGCTGACGGCGCCGTTGTACTGGTCCTGGCTGAATTCGGCGAGCAACACGTCAATCGCCGCAAGTGTGCGCTTGATATTGTTGGCATTGTCGTTTCCAAACCAGTTGCGCACGCCCCGCCGGCCGCAGTTGTCCCACAGATTCTGCCCGGCGGGCGCCCCGTGTAAGTCGAGCATGACGTTGAGGCGCAGCTGCGACGCCCACGTCACCGCCATCTTGAGGTAGGCGAACGCGCCCGTGTAATAGGGCTCGTTTGAGTTGAGCGGGATTAACGACCAGTCTGTGCGGCACATCAGCCAGGCAGTGCCACCGTTGGCGGTACGTGGGGGACTTACAGCCAACAGGGATGCGGACGGTGTTGAGGCCAACTGAGGAGATTCTGCATGTTGTTAGCGTGTGCTTCCCACGCTGGACGTGTCTCCTTTGTGCTCCTGAATTAAGTTGAATGGATGGAAATGTGGAAGTGGCTCAGCTCCCGAGCGTGTACGCCAAGTGGTATCATTAAGAGCACACACAAAGTGGCACTTCAGGGTACGACAAGCGAAACGGGTGGGAGAGGCATTGTTCGGGTTCTGGGCACACACCAGGGCACACAAGACAGACACACACACTGTGTGGACCGATCAGGCAACGCAACCACGAGCGAAGTGGCAAAACCAAGAACACAAGTCCAACTCGGAAGCACGCGCGGCGGGATCTTCTTGCGATCTGTTCCAACTCCGGCGTCCGGCGACCCTCGTCTCGTTCTGATTCTCTCGCACTCTCCAGACGCTTGGCACTCCTCTAAGACGCACATTTCTGCACCAAGCACACACCCCACCTTCTCGCACCTCACGCAGCCAAAACTCACTCTTTCAGCTGCTCATAGTCAAACCACGTAGCCCAGTGCTGGCGGATCTCGTCGGCGCCCAGCGACGTCGTGTTCATGTATTTCGCGTACGACCACTCGTCGACGACCCAGTCGGGCTTGTCTTCGAACAAAGAGGGCGTGATCCAGGGCTGCCGTCAGTTGTTGTTACTTGAACGCAGATTAGTAGTCAGGACGACTTGTCGCTACGGTGCGTTGCCACCACAACAAGTCGAGCAAACAGCGTTGCTGACCATGACGTACCTCGAGCACGAGCCTGGTGTCAGCGTCTGCAGGTCTCCTACGACTCACCATCCACCGAGGTTTACGCCGCGGACCTTGTCGACGCCCCACTTGAATTTGGGACCGCCGCGAGCGTGCGGGGTGACAGGCTCCGCGGGGAGAATGCGCGCCTGAGCGACGGTAATCGCCACTGCGACGAGGACGAGGCTGACCACGGCGTGGAGACGCATCGCAGCCGGTTGTTGTTGGTGACTTCCTGAGGTGTACCTGTGATGGAAGGGTGGCTGGGGAGGTCAAGGGGCAGAATGTCAGCTCAGGCGTAATGTAAAGTGTGAGGAAGGTCGGTGCGAGGAAAAAAGTTCATGTATCCTTAAGTATCTTAGATCAGTCATGTGTATGTGCGTCGCTTGGGATGTGTCTGGCATGGCGGCGTGACAGATGGCTTCCGCCAAGTCCGCAGCAGCACCATTTGGGAGGCAAAGGAACTCTAGACACGAGGTTGTTGCTTGGGACTGCTTTCCTGAATAGCGGCATGGCGTGTGCACGTCCGTGGCTGTCGGCGCTGTGGTATTGTCCTCATGTCTGCAACGGGGTCGAGTGGTCGGAGCGAGTAGGGATGGCAAACAGGATGAACGCGATGGCTGGGTGTGGGTCAATGCAGAAGAATGTCAACCAAACGAGACATGTGGGGTCCCCACATATTTTCAAGTGACATCAAGACTTCCCGCGGTGGTGGGTCACGCCGGTTAGGATATCCGATCGGAGGCAATTCCAAGGTACTCCATTTACGTAAAGTGGGGCCATCTTTCGGGCGGCGATGTGTCACCGTGCCAACGAGACGATGTGGAGTTGAAAGCGCAATGACCATGTGCCTGGGGAGAAGGGGAGAAGGGGAGCTAGGGGAGGCTTCAAGAACATGTCAGTCATGCATGACAGACTCCCAGCCCTCTGCGGTCTGGCCAAGTACTGTAGCTGGCTGCTGCGCTCTGGGGCTCTTGTATCGTTGGTTTGTTGTTGGCTTGAGTCCAGGTGTCTAGGGATAAATCACCAGTTCTGCCCTGCTGTCGCCAATCCAACTCTACATCCTACACAGCAGCTGTCATCGTGCCCCGCCTCGACTACACCCGCGCTCCACCTCGATTTACTCCTCCACAACGCTGACAAGTCGGTTCGGCACGTCTCAACCGCTCGCCGTCGTCTTTAAGCACTTGCGCCTTTAAGCACCCGTGATGGTGCACGTCAACATGAGGGACCCCGACAGCGACGAAATGGACATGGACGAGCGCGCCCCCTCGAACCGCTCGGCGTCTCCCGCCAATGGACCGAGCAGCTCTGGCAAAGGTACGTCCGACTTATCCACGCAACTGCAAGTCACAAATGGCAGACGCTGACGACACCCAGCCGCGACACTGAAACGGTATGTACCTGCACTCCGAAGGCGACTGCTTTTTCAACACGTCGCGCGTGCGACCGTACCTCCGGCAGACGCCAACGTTGCCCTACGAGCCCCGCTTCCTCGCTCTTTCTTGTTTACACAACTAACATTTGCAGTGGCGACGCGTGTTTGGCATGCAGGAGGCGACGGATTGTGAGTTGTTTGCGGTGTGGGGCCGGTACCGAGGGGAGCCGGGTGCTGCTTGGCACTCGGGTAGAGACTTTTGGGGCCGAGATTGCAGTGCCTGGCTGCAAACTGTCGCCTTCGGCGTCGGCGTCGGGCACCGGCGCGCCACACGACCGTTCCCGCCGAGGCTCCGGCGCCGCTCCAAGGCAGCTTTAAGAGCACAGACGCCGTGGACGCTATCACTAACGCGCCCAGCGTTGCAGCGCTGAGAAGCCAGCATGCGCGACCTGCGTCCGCCTCAAGAAACAATGCGTGTACGAGACGGGCAAGTCGACGAGCCGCATCGCCGTCTTGAAGGCTAGGATTGGTGAGTCTTCATCGCCGTAGCCTCGGACTCGGAGTCAGCGGGCGCCGCTGCAGAAAAACTAACAGCCCACAGCCGATCTCGAATCCCAGCTGAAAGAGCGCACACCAGCACCTGGCCCTTCGATCACCGTCGAGAGCGCGTCGTCATCGGGTCCATCTGGCCTCGGCTCGTCGTCATCTCCTGCTGCTCCGCCTGCCCCGACACCAGTCTCTCCGGGTAGAGGGCAGACGATCAACCCCTCTGCCCTGGCGTTTTCTATCCCAACAGTGCAAGGCGCCATCCTGCCCGTGGGCCCTAATGAGCTTGACGGCCTCCCCACCCCGTCAAACTCGAACAATTCGCAGTCGGGACCGTCGAGCGCGAGCAACCCAACGCCGGCGCCATCTGCTGCAGCGTTCACACCCGCTCCCCAGAGCCATGGTCACGACCACGGCCACAGCCACCATCACACCCATGCTCACAGTCACGGCCACCAGCCCACGTCGACTGGGCGCAACCCACACTATGCGCAGAGCACAAACCCGCGCCCATTCGGCGAGCCGGACCCGGCATTCGACATGGATCTGAGTTTCCTGGACCAGCCCGTCGCGGACCTCAGCGCAAGCATGTTTGTCGCAACCGTAACGTCCCAGGTGGACTCGTCACACGTGGACATGGGATTTGCCACGTCCCATACCGAGGAAAAGACGTCCCATAAATCACACCGGCACCTGCACAGTACCGCCAAGGTCGGCCACGAGTTCTCCAGACTTGTCGGGATGCGCCTCGAGGGCCTCCCGTACGACTCGGACACGGGTGATGAGGCAATGGACGTGCTGGCGAGCGGCGAGATTCTTCCCAGCGTGCCTTTGGGACGAGAGCTCGTTGGAGGGTGGTTTGACCCGACCGACGTCCCGCCAGGTGTTCGGGACCACCTGTGAGTTGCAGACGAGACGTGGCCAATGCTCACACTGTCCAGTCTTGACCTGTTCTTTTCCCGCACCAACAGCAAGTCGCTCTTTGGGATCACTTTCCACCTGCCGCGCTTCTACACGCGCCTCACGCTACCGGCGTCCAAGCGCCCGCACCCGGCTCTCCTGTACAGCATGTACGCGACTGCCGCCCGTGTGTCGACCCAGCCGGCCATCAAGCAGCTCGAGAATCAGTTCTTTGAGATTGCCGACCGCCAAATCCGCCAAGCCGTCGCACAACACGACCGCCTCCTTGACGCCCTCCGCGGCATGGCATTGTTGACAAATTACCTCTTTGCAAAGGAAAAGTACTCGCTTGGGTACCACATGACTGGCGCTGCCGTGCGGTAAGTCACTGGATGGCGACGGCAAGGATCTGACGTCAGGTTGGCCATCTCGTGTGGCCTGGATCGCATCCCCAGCTCTGTGTGGACACCGCCGCCGCCGTTCAATGCGGCCATTCACTGCACCCTGCGCACGGGAGGGTACTCGATCTCGCCTCCAGAGGATCCCATCGACCTCGCGGAGCGAATCTACGCCTTGTGGGTGTTGAAGGCTACAGAGGACAAGTGATAGTGGCTGACAATGTCCAGCTGGGCAGTCTACGAGATCGACCTGTGCACAGCCGTGGCGTACCTGTGGCACACGGGCCTGCCGATTGAGGACATTCGCACACCGTTCCCGCGCCCCATGATTGATTATGAGCTGGGCCTTGTGTCGCACAAGGACGACGTGTCCATCAACTCGATTTTGAATCCGGCATTGTCGGCTGGGCAGCACATTGACAACTCGTTCTTTGTTCTGCGCATGAAGGCAATCACGCTCTTGGCCCGTGTACTCAAGCTGCGCCAGGAGCGGCCCGAAGTGGACCTCGGAGCCGAGGGCCCAACGACACCTCTGGCTGGCCCACACGTGTGCTCGTACCCAGGCTCCGCGCAGCCTGCCTTTGTGACGCACCCCACGGGATTCGCAAAGATCAAGCAGGCGCTCGACCACTTGGTCGACCAGCTCCCCGAGGAGCACCGGCCGCCGTGGCGCTGGGACGAAGGCGAAACCATGACGCTGCCTCGCAGGGCACTGTCGCGCGACACGAGCGTGCTCCACTTCCTCATCGGCAACGCATACATGCAGCTGTGGAACGTGCGCGCGCTCGACGCCGACAATGCAGTCGCGCTCCTCGTCGCGCGCCGCCTCGTCAACGTCATGTACCTCTTCCAGACCGAGCCCATGTCGACGGGCTACGACATTTTCATGATCACCATTTGGAACGAGGTGGCCATGGTCCTCGTGCGCGAGACCAAGCGCCTCGCGCACCACGGCGAGGCGCAGCGCGCGGCCGAGATTGACGCCGACCTCGGCGTCGCCATTGCGTCCATGAAGAAATGGGGCGATGTCGATATCAGCAACGAGCACGACGGCGCAGACATTGCCGCCATCAACGGCAAGATGCTCGACCAGCTCCGCGCAATGAGCAAGGCAGACTGGGCAGAGGCCATGGCCGAGAGTCAGAGAAGGTTTGGCGCAGGCGAGCTCGGTGTCCTGCCGTGTAATATCCCCCCTGGCGGTGGGGCCCGACACATATAGAATGGAGGAGAAAACCAGAAACGGAGCAGGTAGGAAGCGGAAGCGACCGGAAAGTCTGTAAATAGGTGGCTAGCAGGAAGGGGACGGGAAGTTGTTTCCACCTCTCTGTACATTGTGTACGATACGTGTTTGTTGAAGTGCCAAAGAGGCCGTTGTGAGCTTCGGTAGTTCCACGCCTCCACCTTGCACCAGGGTAGCCACTGGATAGAACAGACGCCTCCGGCGGTGCACAAGCCCATCAGCGTTCAGCGGTGCACACCTCGATTTCGAGTTCTGCTCGGACCTTGAGCCATTGGTTGGCTAATGCGGCAATCGCTGCATGGTACCGTGGTCTTGTGGACAATTATATGACAAGAGTAGATGAGATAGCACTACCGGCTCGTCGGCAGCCCAGCCGTCTAGAGGAGCACACCGTGGGCGGCGTCGACGAGCGTGCCATTGTCAAACACGAGCTTGCCGCGGAGGTATGTCTGCTCGACTGCGCCCTTGAGCGTGCGCCCGACGTACGGTGAGAGCTTGTTGCGGAAGCGGAGTGATTCCTGCTGTCAGCACGGGGAAGCGGGTCAGGATGGTGTTTGGCACACCTAGCATCGGTATGGGAGCACGGTAGCCATGGGGCTACTTACCGTCGACACCTGCACGCTCGCGTCTGGATCGAACACGACAAAATCCGCATCTGCGCCCTTGACAATCTGGCCCTTTCTCCCCTCAAGCCCGACCTGGCGTGCCTGCCGCGCGCCCAACCAGTCGACGATCTTGCCCAAGCCCACGCCGGGCATTTCGGTCCAGAGGAGCTGGAGGCCGAGTCCGAGGCCGCTGACGCCGCCCCACGCGCTCATAAAGTCGCCCTTTTTCAGCTCGGGCGTGCACGGCGAATGGTCCGATACGACATAGTCGATCTCGCCGGCGTCGAGGGCGGCGACGAGTGCGGCGCGGTTGGCCGCGCTCCGGATCGGCGGGCAGCACTTGTACTGCGTCGCGTTGGGGGGTACGTCCTCTGCCGAAAGTGTTAGGTAGTGGAAGCACGTCTCGACCGTGAGGTTTGTGACGGGTGCCCCGCCGTCGGTCCCCCGGCGCGCGGCGGCGAGGGCCGGGAGCGCGTCGGACGCCGAGAGGTGGACAATGTGGAAGCGGAGGGCGGGGAAGCGGCGCGCCAGCGCGAGGATGAGCGTGAGCGCGTCCGTCTCGAGCGACGGCGGGCGCGACGCCAGGAACGTGCTGTATGCCGCTGGGTCCCCACCACCTATCGTTTCGGACTCGTGCGCGTGCCGATCGAGCTCGGCGTGGAACATGACGAGCGCCCCGGGCTTGAGCGCGCCGCACGCCGCCACCAAGTCCGACTCGACGACGTGCGGAAACTCGTCGACGCCAGAGTGGATCAGGAAACACTTGAACCCCTTCACCCCGGCGTGTACCAATGGCACCAGGTCGCCCGCGTTGCCCGGGATGATCCCGCCCCAGAACCCCACGTCGCATGCAATCCCCGTATCCTGCGCCGCTGCCCGCTTCGTCTCGAGATTCGCCACGGTCGTCGTCGGCGGGATCGAGTTGAGGGGCATGTCGATGAGCGTCGTCACGCCGCCAGACACCGCGGCTGACGTGCCCGTCGCAAAGCCTTCCCAGGCCGTGCGGCCGGGTTGGTTTAGGTGGACGTGCGTGCTGTCGTTAGTGGGACGCTGGACCTGGAGGTGCAAGCACGGGGACGGTGAAAGTTGAGGAACGCCGTTGTTGCTACCTCGTCGAGCAGAGTACCAACATACAGGGAAGACGAGGAAGGCGAGGTAGAACGAAACAGTCTCAAGATGCAGTCTTCCTTCATTCCTCCTCGATCCAACACTTCATATCCCCCAACACGACCCGACTCACTCAATCAAACCAGGCAGCAACACCTTGCCCTCTGGAACGCGCAGCACCGGTCCCTCAGTCTCCGCGAGCCCCTCGCGCACAGCCGCAATCCTGCCCGCGGCATCGACGTCAATCGTGGCCGGCACAGGCCCGGCGTGTCCCGGGAGCACGGCGCGCGGGGCGAGAATGGTGAACGGTGAAACGGACATGGTGTGAGTGAGAGAACAAGCGACTGAGCGAGTCGTTCTCGGGCTTTATTGCACGGCAAGTAAGTACAAAGTCGCGGCAGTGGTTCGCGCTGGCTCGCTCTGGATGGTCGATCCGTGCCGCGCGAGCTGATTGCTACGTGTGCGCTGGCTGGCTGATCAAACTGGCCGCTCGTGAGCTCGCGACCTGGTCGAGGTGCTTATCGTCGCATGTCACCGACATGATCGGGCCAACAGGGTGAGCCGGGGTCAACAGGGTGATGACGCCCAGCCAGTGGCAAGCAGCGGTCGGCGTCATCGTGGTGACTTGCCCTCAGGCACCTGGCCGAACATGGCCGGACAACCGTTGCCGCAGGAACCGGCTAATAATACAAAAGGCGTGCAGCTATTGACAAGGCGAAAGGGAGGTCAAGCAGGCCTAATTGTTTGTTCCTGGGCCTTAATGGTTTGATTCCGATTTTTTTTCTGGCGCCGAATGGCGTGCGCGGGCAAGGACGGTGGGCACTGGTGGTAAGACGTCGTAGTCTAGCCGCCAGGTGCAAGCATGCAAGTGCAAGCCCACGTCGTGGTTGGTGGGCGATCGATCGGCGACTCTTCGGCGACAAGCCGGTACGAAACCAACGCGTGAGGGACAACCACGCTTGCCTGCCACGCCCAGCCGCCGGTTCGGAGTGAGTCGGGCAAACTCGACCAACTCTTTCTCCCCACCCAAGCGTCACCCCCTTGCCCGCCCCCAACCCAACCCAACCACCCCTCCCTCACCGACGTGACCCTTTAACTGCCCGCCCACCTCACCCCCCCTCGCATCTCTCTCTCTCCACCTCTCTTCTTCTTCTTTCTTCTCATCTCCGTCTCCTCCCAAAACACCCAAAATGTTCGCTCTCCGCGCCGCTCGCCAGACCTCTGCCCTCGCCCGTGGCTTTGCCACGTCGGCCCGCGTCGACTTCAAGGTCGCCGTCCTCGGTGAGTTTTAACGTCCGGCCGGTAACAAACGTGCCAACGTGCCCACGGACTTTGCTGCCCACGGACTTTGCTGCGTCAAGAAACTCGTGAACTCGTGCTGACTTGCATAGGTGCTGGTGGTGGCATTGGTGAGTAGATTGAGAGCGCAGGTGTGGCTGGCATGCGTGTTGCACATCGCAGGCAGCTCGTAAACCACCACCGACCGAAGAAATCCGGCGCCCGACGACCCGCGGCCAGCTCCTGGCGGGAGCTGAGCGCTCTGGCCGACGCCGACGCATGCTAACACCATCCCAGGCCAGCCCCTGTCGCTCCTCCTCAAGGAGAACCCCCTTGTCACCAAGCTCGCCCTCTACGACGTTCGTGGTGCCCCCGGTGTTGCTGCCGACATCTCGCACGTCAACACCAACTCGGAGGTTAAGGGCTACGAGGCGGACCAGTGAGTCCCAGCGAGAAGGGTAGATGCGGACTAGTGTAGCGGAGCCGGCGCGCATCTGAAGGTGTTTGACCGGGCGTGCCGGTGGTTGCAACCGGTCCGGGTGATTCGCCAGCCAGAAGCAGGCGCGCTGCAGTCACTGTGTCCTACGCCCACTGTTGAATACCCCCATACTAACCACGCAGGATTGAGGGTGCCCTCAAGGACGCCGACGTTGTCATCATCCCCGCTGGTGTCCCCCGCAAGCCGGGCATGACCCGTGACGACCTGTTCAACACGAACGCGGGCATTGTTGCCGGCCTCGCCGACGCTGCTGCCACGCACGCCCCCAAGGCGCTCGTTGGCATCATCTCCAACCCGGTCAACTCGACTGTCCCCATCTTCGCCGAGGTCTACAAGAACAAGGGTGTCTACGACCCCAAGCGCATCTTTGGTATCACCACCCTCGACGTTGTCCGCTCGTCGCGCTTCCTCTCGGAGATCACCGACATTGACCCCAAGAAGATCAACGTGACCGTCGTCGGCGGCCACTCTGGTGTCACCATTATCCCCCTCCTCTCGCAGACCCCCGAGGGCCGCGGCGTCGAGGGCGAGGCTTACAAGAAGCTCGTCCACCGCATCCAGTTTGGCGGTGACGAGGTCGTCCAGGCCAAGGCCGGCACCGGCTCGGCTACCCTCTCGATGGGCTACGCCGGCGCCCGCTTCGCCAACTCGCTCCTTCGCGCCCTCAACGGCGAGAAGGGCGTCGTTGAGCCCACCTTTGTCGACTCGCCCCTCTTCAAGGACCAGGGTGTCGACTACTTTGCCTCCAACGTCGAGCTCGGCCCCGACGGTGTCGCCACCATCCAGCCCATTGGCCAGATCTCCGCCCAGGAGGAGGAGCTCCTCAAGGCCGCTCTCCCCGAGCTCCAGAAGAACATCGCCAAGGGTGTCAACTTTGTCCAGGCCAAGTAAGAGTAGACTGAGCGCGTGTGGAGATGGAGATGCATTGAGCGCGGTGTAGTGCACTCGCACACCACCGCGTGCGTCGGCAGAAGTACAATTCGTGTGCATGTGTGTAGGTGTGCAGGTATGCAGGTGCAGCTGGCAGCAAGAGTGGGCAAGAGTGACGACTATGGAGTGGGACAGTCCGACTCGGACGGCAGTCGTCCACTTTACTTGCCCGTGTCGGGCACGGGACTGCTTTTCCTGTACCTGTACCGGTTAGCATCACGAGACACACGAGAACCGAAAAAAAAATCCCAACATTTGCAGTACCCAAGCGCAACGTGCACCGCTCGCGCCAGCTCGGCCGCTCGCACTGCGTTATCTCGCAGTAGGGGCAGGCAGGTCAGTCACCTGGCTATATTACCGATGTACCCGACGTTGTCAGATAGGCTGGGCACGAGTTGCCCCGAGGCGTCTGGGCGTTAGGTGGGACCCTGCCTGGTGGGCGGTGGGCTGGGCGGATTGGTGTCTTGTATCTCGCCCCGATCGTGTTTCGGGGCCAGCTCGTGTCTGGAGTGCCAACGCGGCACATCTTCGTCTTTGAATCACCAGTCTTGAACCAACCCTCACTCTTCACTCTTCAGTCTTGGTGTTATCCCCCAGTCTCTAGATTGTTCTCTGGTCTCCAGCTCCCTATCCTCCAGCCTCGTATCGTGCACTCGACGCGTTGATCTCGTTGGCCTTGGTTGTCCCCGACCCCCATGTTTTGAATGCCTTCTCTACACATACCTGTCATCACCGCTCAACACAATCTCCCCCCGCACACCAGCTCTTGATTGTGTTCGCCGTAGAGCGGACAGGGTTACGTAGTCTCGGCTCGCACCCCGTCTCTTGCCTCAAATGCAGAGCTACCAGTCTGCAAGCCGTGGTTCCAATTCCGCGTCCAGCCTGCACTCATCAGTTTCCACGTCAGCCACTCTCATCTAGACTGCAGTCTCTTGCCGCATCCCACGCCCTCCGTGATGGGCTCGCCTTGCATCTGGAGTCTCATGTTTCGTGGGCCCCATCTGGTCCCCCAAGTGTCGAGTTTTCCATTCATTCCTCACTCGATACCGTGTCCACTTCGATGGCCATGAGCCATGCGCTGCGACATCTTGGTGGTACTGGCGTGCAGTGATGGGGTGAGAGGGCATCAGTGCCTTTGTGGGGACCTCGGTCTTTCCTCGGCCTCGGTCTGCCCTCGGTCTCGGGTCCCCAGTGCCCGCTTCCACCAACTCGTGTCATCACGCTCCTAGAAATGTTTCTACAGCAACGCGCGGGAGAATATCTTCCACTCGCTGGCGGTCCCGTGCAGATCGACGACGACGGCCTCGCGAATCTCCACTTCCATGGGCCAAGTAGCTGCCTTCTGGGCCTCGGCGACGAGCTCATCCTTGCGGTCCTCGGCGAGGTCGCCGTAGAGGAGGGAGAGGTGGGGGAAAAAGTGCCCGCCCTCCTCGCCAATCTCATTTTCGACGTGTTTGCGGAGATCGGCGAGCTCGTCGCTGTCCTCGACCGGCGCCAGGACGCACTGGTAGTACCTGTCGCCCTTTTGGGGTTTGCCGAGCTTGACGCGGAACCCGCCCGCGTGGCCCCGCTTCTTGACCCAGGACGACACGGCGAGCCCCAGCTGCAGCTTCATGTCGCCCGACACGGTCCGGATCGCGCCGCGCGGCGTCAGGAGCGTAATGTGTGGGATGAACGCAGGCGACGGCGGGGACGTCTGCTTGGATGCCAGGTCCGCGACCAGCTTGCGCAGCGGCTCCTCCGTCGCTGACGACGGGACGAGCCAGAAGCCGTAGCCTGTGTGTCAGTGGAGGGAGAGTCCAAGGGGGCGTACCGGAGAGAGCGTGGTCCTTGGCGGGCTCAGACATGGTTGCTTGGTGGATGAGTGGGAGGATGGGATGGTGGGAAGGTTGCGCGTCAATGGAAACAGGTGAAACGCCTTGTGGAATGGCGTGGATTCGATGATGTCATGTGTTGGCATAAGGCACGATGCGTCAACTGCCACCGCCCACTACAACGCCGAGGACATGTTTTCGCTCGCTTTGGCCATCTTGTCATTCACCACCTCGTAACACACCACAAAAATGAACGGCCCATACGCGCGCGAGCTCGCCGTCGCCATCTCGGCGATCCAGCACGCGGTCAAGATGAGCAGCCGCGTGCTCGCGTCCAAGAACAAGGGCATTGTGGAAAAGGACGACCACTCGCCCGTGACGGTGGCCGACCTTGCCATCCAGGCGCTGCTGACGGCGACGATCCACGCCGCGTTCCCCGACGACGCGTTTGTGGGCGAAGAGTCGTCCCAGCAGCTGCGGGCGGACTCGGCGCTGCTCGACGCGGTGTGGAACCTGCTGCAGGACGTGGAGGTGTCGGACTCGACTGCAAAAGTGCCGGCGTCGCGCGACGAGCTGTGCGACATGCTCGACTGGTGCGGGAACGGCGAGCCGTCCGGGGGCCGGTACTGGGTCTTTGACCCGATCGACGGCACGAAGGCGTTTATCCGCGGGGACAACTACGCCGTCAACGTGTGCTTGATGACGGGCGCGCAGCAGACGGTGTCAGCCGTGGGCCTCCCGCTGCTGGCGCCGGACGCAACCCCCCCAATCAACAATGACACGACGAGCGCAACCGGCAGCATCATGTACGCGACTCGCGGCGGCGGCACATTCATCCGCCCCCTCGTTGGCGGCACCGACACACCTGCACGACACCTCCCCCGCCGAACCGCCGACGCACGCACACCGCTCACGTCCGTCACCTGCGTCGAGGGCACCGACTCGGCCGTCCCGGGCCTCAACGCCAAGATCGCCGCACGCCTCGGCGTCACGTACCCAGGCAACGACCTGCTCGCGTGGGTCCTCCGCTGGGCCGTCCTCGGCCTCGGCGCAGCAGACTGCACGTTCTGGGTCTACCGCAAGCGCACGCGCTACGGCAAGATCTGGGACCATGCCGGCGCCATGCTCCTGTTCGAGGAGGTCGGCGGGAAAATCACAGACGTCCACGGCAAGGATATCGACATCTCGACCGGGCGCACCATGGACGCCAACTTTGGGTTTGTCGCCGCCCTCGAGGGCGCGCACGCCCACGTGCTTGCGGCCGTCCAGGACGCGGTCAGGGAGGAGGGACGCCAGGAGCTGTTGGTGTAGACGTGCATTGTAATCGTACATGGTAGAGCAGAGAGCATTCACTGTGGGTATCTCGGCCGTGCGATTTGTTCGCTGTGCGTGCTGCGCCCAGCGCACTGCTTGTGTTGTCCTGCGCCGAGCTGCTCCACGTCGTCGACATGCCAGACACGGACCGCGCCTCCTTGCCCTGCTTGGCTGGTGTCGCCAGCGTCTCGGTGTCATAGCGCCAGACCCCGGCGGCGGGGCGTCCAGGTCGATCACCTGGGGGAGCGGGGCGAGGTCCGGTATGAACGGCGGTTACCTCGACTTTACGTCCCAAGTTTGTGTGCGCATTGCCGGAAGCATTGCCGCCGCTCACGCTGCCGCTCACACACACGCTGACGCACACATTCACACTGACGCTCACACTCACGCTCACGCTGAATCACCGAGCCCACCCACATCGGCACAATACGACACATGCAGCTCGAGCAAAGCTGCTTCTGCCGGCGTGGTTTTTTGACTCCCCAGGGCTGTGGGGCCAGAAATCGCAAAATAAACCAAGGCACACCCCACCCCCACCGTTCCTCTTGGTTGTTGCCACCGCTTACGTAATGTCCTCGTCCGACGTCGAGGCGAGCCTCATCCAGCATATCACGAGTCCCTTGCCGGCCGCAGCAGTTGCCGCACAGCGCGCGACATGCAGGACGGTTCAAATCGGCATTGATGCGACACACTTGAAGCATGCTGCGCTTGTTCGCGGGACCGGCGGCGCGTCGAGGCTCGTCCCACCGCCCGGCTCAAGGCTCAAGGGCACAGAGGGAGCGTGTTGACCGGGCTTTTTCGGCGGGCGAGGTCGAGGTGCTCGACGTGTATGCAGAGTCAATCGACGTGCGGGAGGCAAACGACCTGGGGTCGGCGCTTGCACGTCTTAATATTGACGCGGCCGCTGCGGGGGGGTTCACGAGCCTCGCGCTCCTGCGCCGCTTCAACCTGGCGCCAGTGACGCCCGTTGCCGTGTCGGCGACGATTGTTGCAGACTACATCTGCATGTCCGATCTAGGCATAGCGGCACAACGTCCACGGCGTGCACGGTCGGATCCGCGCGGCGAGCACGAGCGTACTACATAGCCCTTCCACAAACGGAGCGGTACGTCCTCCATATCCGGTGGGGCTTGCCCATGGACGGGGAGAACCTCGTGCTGCCGAGACACGCGCTGCGCGACGTCACTGTCGTCTTCTGGTCCGAGCCACACGTCGACGCGGAAGACGCTGAGGTGGAATTTATACGCGAGCTCTTAGGCGCCCTCGTGTCTGTACTCGCGGCCGGCGGGCGTCTCACCTTCGTCGGGGTCGATACTATCCACTTGTTACAGCTGGGCGTAGGTGCGGACCGGTGGTGGCGCACTAAACGCAATGACGACGACGCCGACATGTCCCCAGACGCCGACGCGTCGCTGCGCCGCTTCCGTGACCTCCTGATCGATTACTGGATGTACGAGGCCGATATACCCTACGGCCAGACCGCGCCCACTCGTGCCAGGTTCGAAAAGCTCGGCGAGTCGGTGCGATACCTCACACTCGACGAGTGGCGGCGCGAGATCGGCGATCTCGCTCCCTTCCTGGGGTCGTGGCAGGCCGCGTATGACGAGTACTGCTCGGTGAGTCGAGGTGGGCGAGAGAGACTCGAGTTGACGCGAATAGGTGTGGGATGTGCACCTCCATGCGAGGGCTCGCCAGCTGGGATTGGTCTAAGCTGGATAATAGGCGATCGCGCCAATTGGCTCCAGAGGACACTGTAGCTTGCAACAAACCGTTACTCGTGTTCGCGAGTATAGCCACTGATCACAATACACCGCCTTTCGACTAACAGCATCGTCGGCTTGTTACTGACACGCGGCTGCCCGTGTTTGTTTGCCGGTTATCGCTGCAAGAATGGCTCCGAGACACAACTTGCGGCCCACTAAATTTTGAACACAGCCACAGTGGACAATGTACGCCGGACGAAATCGTGGGGGACACAAACAGTAGTGGCTACATTGATTTTGCAGATTTACAAGCTAAATGCTACATTCCCACCCAAATTCTTCTACACCTTACTCACCCCCGCCCTCCCAGCCTGCGTCCTGGGGATGAGATGCGGCGGCAAAGGCGGGTTGACTCCCAACTCTGGATCGAAAGACCTTTGCCGTGTCCGCTGCAACGTCCTTGGGTCCATCAGGAGCGTACCCGACGCGACGGCTTGCTGCGTCACATCTGCTCCCGTCGTCTCCGCCTTCTTCTCGGTGGTGGCCGCAGGCTTGGTGGCTTGAACCGCATCAGCGAACGCCTTGACAATGTTGAAACGCGACCACATTTCGAGCCACGATGTGTCGGTGACCGGCTCGGTGTCGGCGCACACACAGCAGAGCTGGTTTAGAATGCCAATGTTGAAGCCCACAAGCGGGAGTTGCATGGCAGCGGGCATTTTGCTGATGTTAGCTTGATGAACACGCCAATGGGAGGCTTACGACCAGTTCGCAACTGTTGCCCAAATAGTCAGGGCAAGAACAACAGCGCAAGTGAGGGCCCTGTCTGAGGTCATGGTAGTCTCTTGCACCATTACGCCAATAGTGGTGGCGTGCACTCACAGTTTTTCAAGTACTTGCTCAAAACTCGGGCAAGGTACCAGATTGGATCGCAAGTGGGCCATGTCGTCGGCCACGTCAACGGATCGAAATTCTCCCAATCAATCTCCTTCTCCTCGGCCAACGACGGGAAGGTAAAATTGGCCAGTGACACAGCGAGTGGGACGAGGCTGTCGCATCGATTGACCATGTGGTCGAGGCGCTCGACTCTGGGATCGGTGGCGTCGAGAACGGTACGTGCCTGCCACGCGGCTGCCGCCAAATGGTTGGAGAGGGCGTGGACGTAAGAACCGAGGTCTTGGATAAGTTCTTTCGCATCCTTTACCGCGATGCGCGCCCGTGCCATGGAATTTTCCCTCCCCGTTTCACTGGGTGCCGAGTCGACAGCGTCCTCGAGTCTCTTGTGTCCACGATAGAACTTGATGACAAGCTGATACAATAGCTCTTCCAACCCTACTGCGATGTCGTAGGTCGCAAGGACGTGGGGGTCGAGTGCGGCCTCTGGGGGCGGAGGTGCGCCAGGTGGTGTCGCCTCAATATTCTGGCGAATACCCCGGCCCATTGAAGAAAGATCGCTGGCCAGACTCTTCACGCTCTTGTGAGTGGCGTCTGCCATTCGGTACCCGGCGTTCATCTTCTGGCAAGCACAACTGAGAGGAGTGTCGTCTGGGGGTGCACTGGGACGTGGTCAATGAGGTGATCACGGTGTCATAGGCAGCTGTCTCACATGCCAAATGCCGTTGGGCGATTTCCTGTTCCGCTCCGCCGAGGTGTGGTTGTGCCTGAAGGCTTGCGTCTGGTCGCGCCTGAGCGTCCAGCACTGTTGGCTCGATTCGCCTGGGCTCCCGCGTTGGCGCTACGGACAGGCCCTGCATCGCCAGCTGTTTTCGTGGTCCCCGACTGTCCAGGCTCGGCCTGCCCACTGGAGCTCGCGGGGTCGTTGGATCCACCCTGGCTATCGTGGCCCGAGTTGGTGGGTGCCTCGTGGACGATGTAGCTTGAGCCTGCCGGGGGTTGGTCGAGGACAGGGCCATCCAGATCATTATGACTGGAGCCCTCGCTCACGTTGCTGAGGTTGTCGCTCTGATCGTTCGAGCTGTCGGACGACTGTTGACCGGGATTGCTGCAGAGCATTGTAGCAGCTGGTTTGGGTGTCATGAATGCCATGCTCTGAGGCGACGTCACAAGAGTCGCCGCGAAGGTGGCTTGCTGATGCCGCTCGAGACTCATCGCGCGACGCTGGAAGTCGATATAGTTGTCCATTGTGGGGCGGTGACGACGGGGTATGGGAGGACGTACAGATGAGAAAGGGAGTGGGGAATGATGTCTCGGCCCATCATCAATGGAGAACATATTATATACACCAGAATGTGGCTGTGCACGAGCAGATGCAGTCGTGGATGAAACTGTTAGGTTACAGGCAGTGCAATGCAAAACGTTAGAACAAGTCGTTTCAGAGTAGAATGCTCGTAAAACTGTACACGCTGCCGCTCCGTTCACCCGCAAGGCGATGCTAACCCCTCCCGAACGTTGAGCTATCCAAAGCTGTGTCACTGGCGGTCTCTCAGTTACTGGACCCCATCGAACAGGACATGGAGCACCTGCACTGCCCTTCAAGGAGAGTTCGTTTGGTAGACACCCTTCAGCATCGCCACCAGGTGTTCGAAACATGAGTTGACGACGGTAGCCGGGCCGAGGCACAGCCCAAGAAGATGGTACTGTACCCCACAGAGGCACAACTGCAGGAACAATCCAAGAAGTTGCGCGGCTCTGCATGAAACACTAGTAAGGGGGAATGCGGTGGAAGGGTAGCGGGGCGAGCAGGGGTTGATGCAACAACAAGTCGGTCATGACGGGAAGAGTGTCACCGCCTTTGGGGTGTGGGTGGCGGTCTGGGCTCCAGGTGTCAGGGTGAACCGAAACAAACGGGGTAAGCGGGACCAAATACTGGACGGGGATGGGCAACATGCGTCGCTCCTTCGGCTACACCTCGGCCTTTGTTTTCCTGCTAGACATTATTCTCTTGCCCATCTCCTCTTACAGTGTCAACCATGAGTCAAACAGACGTCACTCGTCCCTCGTCGGATACGGATCCCCAAGATGACCTAGAGGACCTTGGGCATGACCCACACAACGTCCCCGACATCCCTTGTCCCAGTCCAGACGACACCAAGCACCACGACGAAGCGATACAAGACCCAATGCATCCTGCATACAAGCCGCCTTGGGAACGGCGGCCTCGGCAGGACGAGCCCGAAGACCCATTCGACTCACCGTACGAGGCTCGAAAGTACGAGGATGTGATCCGAGTGATGGTGCCTCTCCCTGTGGCGCTGCCTAGGAAGAGCCCCGTTTGGGACGACCACCCACTCTGGAACGGGCCTGTGGCGTTTGCAAAGTCCAAGGCGCCGTGGTTTGCGCAATCACATGTGGCCGACACCGTCGAGTACCAGACTTCGTTTGGATCGAGCGTGCTCGGTCACCCTCTGTTGTTCTTCAAGGAGTTCGCCTGGGAGGACGACAGCGGCAAACGGCGAGTGAGTCTGCCAGGCCGCATACACCTGATTCTTTAATGACTAATGTACAGATGTCTCGAGCAGATCTGCTTCTCGCGTTTGACATTCTCGTTCAAAGATTTGAGGCAATCGCGTTCTGGAGGCAGCGGTTGTATGTCGCTCGAACAAGTTACAACATTTGCAGGGAGTGGGAAAGCCGTGCGACGTGGGAGCTATGCGTTCAAGCAGAGGAGCTTGAGCGCAAGTTGGACCCATACATTCTTCGACGTTACCGCCTAGCATGTGCGTCCTCTGTCATTTGTCACCAACATTCTGACCGCCCAGCGTATATGGGACTCTACCTGGACCGACTTGCCCATTTTGAGGCGAACGGAACTGTACCCACCCCATGGATCAAGCACGAAGGGGCAATCGACTTTTTGAACATCGACAACTCGCCCGAGGTGCAAGACGCGAAGATCATTTACAGCGACACCACGGTTTCGGACGTGGTGTTCCGTGTCGCTCACGCACTGTCGCAAGGGTTCGACTTTCCGCCTGAGCCAGAGGTCGACGACTTGGTCGTGGAAGTGCGCGATCATCATTCCGCCATGTGGGCCAGAGTAGGGAGGGACGACCCGCCGGGCGAGCTGGTAAAGCAAATCGAATCCGACAAGGTGAACCCGGGGCAATGGTGGCCGTCCACACTTGCGGCATATGACACCGAACGACTCTGATTTCATCGAGTCGTCGACAGCCACGGGGCGAGCACGGTCAAATTCACACTGGACGTGTGCTGGCGGAGAAAACTGGGGAGAGTGTGTGTGGATGACGTGGGCTGCATCTGCCCTGAACTGTATATATTGTACTGCTAGACTACCCTGTATAGTCATCTTCTCGTTGACAACGTCCGCCAACTCATCAAAGCAGGCATGAAGCAACGACCTAACGCTCACTGGTCAGATAAACAGGGCCCGATAAACCCCTAACATTATACTGCAAGTACTGAACTACCTCCTTATCCTTCTGCAAACGTCTTTTGCGAACAAGTCGCATCCTCCCAGAGTTACCATCTTAAGCTGTCAACTCGGTGATGGTCAAGTCACTGCCACTGTCAATGATACGATTGATGACGCGCACCCAGACTGAGTGCAGCGTGTTGGTCTGGGTCATTGTCACTGCCGCACCCTCGCGAAACGCGGCCGTGACGCGGATGCCGCCCTCGTGGCCGACAAGGTTGACATTGTACGCGGGAGCGAATGGCGACGCGCTCTGCGTCCACATCAGGTCTGTGCTGCCCTTTGGCAGTTTTGTGACACCCAAGTTTGTGAGGGCAAGACTGTCGCGGAAAGGGGCGGGGGAAGATGCGCGTTCAATGAAAAAAGCCTCCCAGCCCGTGGGTGACTTTGGGTCAAAGTCTGGGGCGAGGGGATCGACCTCGGGGTCGGGGATTTGCGAGAGGAGCCCGAGCGTCATGCGTCCTTCTGCAATACCGCGCTTCGAGGTAATGTACTTGTTCAAGTCGCGGGTGGCGGCCCAGAACCGCTCGGTGCCCTTGAGCTCGGTCTCGTACTCTGTTGACGAGACGTAGCAGCCTGTCACAGCCGAGTGGCCGAGGGAACGGTTGCGCTCGTCGCGGTTTGTCGCCGCCACGAGACGCATGGTCTGGTAGTGCGACGGGAGAGCGAGGTCGCATGCGCCAGGGCCTAGGAAGTACGTCAGCAAAAGGCTAGGGTCTGCCCGATCGTCATTTACGAACCAAACACTCGCCACACGCTCGCAAGGTACGCCATCTTGAGCACGGGGTGCAGTGTCAGGCGGCGCGACTTGGAGACGTCTGTGAGTTGCTGGACCGTGGCAGGCGCGAGGGACACGAAGCATAGCCCCGTGCCACACGCCAGAGGGGAGCGCACGACGTGCACCCCTGGCCACGGGTCGGTTCTGGTAAACTTTGACTGTGCTACCTTGGGCAGGCGAGGGACGACAATTTCCCGAAACGCAATGGGCATAATGTACCGTGGTGTCGGGGCCATAGGTACCGTGTCGTCAAAGCGCGTGGGTTGGGTCATTGACTCGTCGGGCATGTCGCTAAGCGATTGCCCCGTGAGCGCGTGAACAATCTTGAGAGCGCCAAAGTAATCAATCCAAACGTGGTTGAAGGCGCAGACGAGGTATTCGCGCAACGCGCTCGGGCCCCCGTACATGACCCTTACGCTCCATGGCGGGGCGGCGAGAAAGTCTTGGGCCTCGAACCGTGCCATCTCGCTGCGCAGCACCGACATTGCTTCGTCCCCGGCCGACGCACAGGGCTTGTACACGCCCCCTTGCAGAATCTCTCCGGCCGCAAAGGGCACGTCACCCATGCGGAATGCCGGTCGGTTCGTCGCCGCACCCACAACCCGCGCACACAGCTTTGGCAGGCGCGCCTGAAGCTCCATGACACGCGCCTCGAGCACGTCCCAGTCCGGGCTACCCGATCGTGGGTACGTCACCACAAACACAAGTGCGTGTGGGCGGCCCGTGTTCTGTCGCATGAGAGCATATCGTTCGTGCGCGGTGAGAGCTGTGCGTGTCAGCAACAAGACGTAAACAAACGTAACCCCGTGAGCGCGGGATGTCCTGTTCGGCGACATTGGAAGCGCCCATTCCCTCTCTGCCTCCTTCCCCCTGCACGCGCCGGCTTGCGTTCAAGATCCAGGTACACCTCGAGAAGAGGTCACGGTGCACCAGGACATCCAGCGTAGGTTCGGAGCACGCTTTACTTACGTGTGGGGCTACTCAGGTCCATTCCGCGTGCCTTTTGACCCGTCAGTCGGCCAAACTTGACCAACGCCGCCTTTGTGAGCATCCCTGACGAGGGGTTCGTCGTGCTCGTCAGAAGGTCCGTGCTGCGGCTGACCTTCCGACTGCCCAAACGGCCGGCGTCATCGCTCGTCGCCACCACGGAAGCTTCGGACCGGAACGGGATGATGGCAAACGACTCTGTCGTCGGAGAGTTTGTGGACATTTGCGTCGCCGAGGTGAACGACGTCGTCGACGAAGAGGCCGACATGGATGGAGATGGGGATGGGGACATGGGGCGCAGTGGGGTTGAGGACGTTGTTGGGGCCGCCAACAGGTTAGAGGAGGTCATTGTTGAAGAGGTGGTCATTGCCGGAGATGTGGTGATTGTTGGGGTTGAGGGGACGCTCCAAGACGCTCTCTTTGACGACCCAGAGAGCCGCTTGCTGAACGACAAGGACGGTTTAGTCGGTATTGCCGGGGTCGTGGGTCTCGAGGGGGCCTTTCCCGCAAGGAAGTTGGACCACCCCTCGCTCATTTTAGGTAGAGGCTAGCAGTTAGCTTGCAGTGATGTGAGTTGTAGTGCACAAGTCACGGAGTCAATGTCATTGAGCTGCTGCACCAGGCTGGCGCGTTGGCGGCTCTGGCTCCACTTGGCGGCGACGCTACGTTGACAACATCTATCAAGTCGGAATAGCCGACTCGGGTGCGACCGCCGCCGCCACAGCGAAACGTCAGGGTTGTGGCTCATTCTTGGGCGACCCACACTAAGACAGGTACAGCACCCAACATGCCCAGCAGATACCATGCGGCAAGGGTACGGGGTAAAACCCCATCACAGTGATCTACATCAGGGTTTGCAAGATCCATTGGATACACCTCCACAGGACACCATCTCGAGCCACCTGCCATGCCCTTCACCCACCGTGGCCTTTGGCGTCCGATTTGATGAGCCACATCATCCCCTGGGTCTTGCAGGCAAAGCCATTGCTTGCCAGCTTGCGACGCTTGCTGTCGAGTGCGAGGTACGAGGCTCTTCGCGTCGTCCAGAGAAGGTGTGAATGTTGAATCAGAGCTCATCCCACTTGCGATGCCATGACAACCTTGTTCCACGCACCCCAAAGACGCCTCTCCGTGAGCCGCGACCGCCGGCCTGAACGCCCTGAAGTGTGATGGGCTCGAATGCCTCACCGACGACTGCCCACTCCCAACGCACTTCCCGAGGCTGATCGTCTGTGAGATAGAGCAGTCCCAGATAAACTTTAGGGATGTACCCTAGCTGGTAAAGACCACAGGTGGGAGGTATGTGACGTTGCGGGGACACATTTCGATGGCTCTGGCGAAGAATTCGTCGAAGTCGAAGTCATCCGTGTGACGTGCAGACCCCACAACCTGATCATGTCGTGTGCGGACCTCGTCCAATGAGCCTGGTTCGAGACTAAAGCTGTCATAATCGCGCAGGGGACCAGGCCAATTAAACATCATGTTGTCGACGTATGCTCGCTCATACCCTTCAGTCAGGAGGTTTCAATCGCCATCGAGGCATGGCTAGTCCAACAGTCGGATTCACCAGCGTACTGCAAGTTCAGGAGACCTGGGCCACGCAAGGCATCGATACCGCTCCCCAATGCATGCTGGACGGCACTTGTGAAGTGTCCCTAGGGTAGGTGATCATGTTCACAACGCAACTGGCCTCGTATTAGCTACCACAGTGATGATGTAAAACACGTACATGGGAAGGCACATGCTAGCCGTGGGTCGTCGTAGTTCTAAAGGTGGAGTTGGCGCCATATCGCATTGTCGTGCAATATTTGGTTGTCCACCTCGTGGGAGGATTCTTGTACTCACACATATAAGGTCATGAGGGGTACCGAACGACAGGGCCGCATGAGCCAGTGTTGTGAGGTCATCATCGGCCGCGAGCGCGAGGATGATCACCTTGAGCTCCATGACGAATTAACAAGACGAACACAGTGAGTAGATCGGGGCCTCACGTCATCTGGAAGGCCCAGAACAAACATGACAACCCAACGCTCAGGATGATACGGTTGATGTTGAAAGCAACGTGTTTGTTCCGCTCAGGTCCAACTGAAGTCTCTTGCGCAGTAAAGCGGTACGTACAGTGCAGTGGGCGGGACCTAACGGAGAGCATTCACAGGCACGAAACACACCATGAAACAGGGGTCTGCTACTCGTCCATGATTGCCCAGTTTCATGCATTCCAGTCATGATCACCTGCTGGGGAGGGTATGACCATCTTTACTTCGCCGTCAAGCAGCCCCAGGCTATACGTTGCATGTAGTGTGTACTCGTCAATAGAATAGCACAACTGCTTCAGCCTCGGCGCAGCTCTTCGAGTCGCTCTTGGTCTATGCGCACTTCGGGAACGCCTGTTTGTCGTCTGGAGTGGCGAACAGCTCGATCTCGGAGTTACGCCGGTTCACGAGACCAGGGAGCACGATGGTCTCTCCATCCTGCGTTGCGTGGACCCATTTGGGGAACTCGTCCTTGACGACAGTCGCCGGGTCCTCGCCTGTGTTGATGCGGTCGATAATCGCCGAGTCTCGCATTGCGCCGCAGCCCATGTTGAAGGTAAAGCTCGCGAGGGCGGCAAACTGGTTCTGGTTGAGTGTGATGGAGCCGACAAGGGCAGCTGCCAGACAGCGGGTGTAGATCGGAATATCCTGTTTGAGAAGCTGTGTCGCCGTCTCCTCTGTGAGCGGGAAGGAGAACGAGACCTCGGCGCAGTCGGTCTGCTGGCACAAATGACCGTAGCCGACAGTCGGCAGACCGACTGGATCTGGGGCAGGGGCGGAGACGAACCCCTCCCATCGCTTGATGAGGGCGATCCCAGCAGCGTTGAGGTCTGTACAGGCGTTGTTACAGTCGACTGGCGGGCCCGTCTCACACTTGGGCATCACGTAGTCGCTCGATCCCGTCTCAATGTAGTAGTCGGAAACGTAGCACCCATCTGTCGTGTAGTCCCAAATCGTGGTGCCGAAAATGTCTTGTCCCTCCAGTTGGCACTCGAGCTTCACGTCGTCGGTCATGTTGTACATGCGCACGATCGCATTGTCTGTTGATGGGCCGCTGCGGCATTTGAGTTCATCTGCTGTGGCAGGGTACGCGAAGGAGGAATCGGCGAGGAGCCCGACGAGTCCGAGGAGAACAGCAGTGTTCATGATTGTGTTGTGGATGGGTCAAGAGGAGGTGTGCTTGCTGTCAGCTGTGCAACTCTAGTGGACTCACCAGAATAGAGACAGCGTCGGTGGAAGGTGGAGTGGAGAGCGGCACTTAGCTCACCCAACATCAGTCGAGCATATATACCGTACCATGCCCACTCAGTTACGTTCAATGCTTGCGCAGCAGTTGAAGGTTGATCATGACAGCATATGCCCGCGTCCAAGCATAGGCTTCACTCTCCTCCCCGCATCCCTTGCAATGTTTGGTTCAGCATCCACTACATGTTCGAAGCGGCTCCCTGGCCGGAGAGCTTGCGCTTGAGTTTATCTCGATATGACGACACATGTTGTGGTGTTTCGTCCTCAGCGTAAGGCTTTGGCGATGGGCAGAACAAGTGGAAGCTTGCAGGTTGCGCAGAGTTCGGTACGGTTGGGCATGCCCGCTATTCGAAAGGTGCTGGCGCCGCATGCCGGCGCTGTCGGAGACGCCCTGAAAGTGCCAAGCATGGAATGCAGGTTAAGCTTCACGGTCAACTCTGGTGGCCCTGTTCCGGCGTGACTGCTGGGATAAGCTCTGTTTCTTGTTCTTCCCGAGTTCCATGGCATACCTGGTTCCGACAAAGGCAGTGGCCCGCTCTCTGCTTAGGGTACGAGATGAACCGTTGGAATCGGGGGCAGGTGACCGTAGCACACGCTAGGATGGACGATGATGGCAGCATGGATATGGCATGGCGTCTGCGTGCCTACATCCACCTGGACTCTCGAAGTGAGTGTGGCGCATGTGGCGCCAACACTGTCGGGTGGCGTTGCCGGTTTCGACTGCACAAGTTGCAATGAGCTCGCAGCATGCAGCATGGCAGCCAGGATGCTGACTGGGATTTGCCACCTGGTGGCAATGGTGTGCTCATGCGGCGTTGCGATAGGGCCAACATTCCACGACGCTGAGAAAGCATGTCTTCTCCATGTTCTTCCCATCCAAAATGCGGCACATGTGGGGCCCAAGACATTTTTTGTGCTGGCTTGGAAGAAATGGGGCCTGAGTAAACAGGTCTCGGGAGCAAAAGCGACTTCCCCATAGGTTGACAAGAATACGAATGTGCTTAGAAGGTGCGAAGCAGGGGGAGAGAGACACCCAGGAAACGCTTTTGTTCCCACTTGTGTGATGACTTGAGTTGTGTACTGTATTGAAGGAAAACCAAATGCCCAGAGAGCGTTTCTTCTGCAGCAGACCTCTCTCGTCCTGCATTTGTGCTTCTTGTGCGAAGAGGAGGTGTGAAGGGAAGCGACGCGATGAGGAGAAGTGGTCGGTGGTGTGGTGGTGGCGAGGCAAAGACGCATGTTCACACTAGCGCTGGGGCCCGAGAAGTGTGATGGGTCGGAGAGAAGGTCGACGCAGGGAGGACATTTCCTCATATATAAAAACGCCTCTCCAGCCCACCGTCTCTCTATCACCTCCCACTTCCATCCCACTTCACTCAAACAAACTCTCAAACCCATCCAACACAACACAACCTAGTCAACGACATGACCGACTACCACAAGATTATCAACATTGCGTGCGACGGCGACGTCCATGGTCGTAACAAGGGCAGTGAGTTGCACAATGAGACACGAATGGAGGCTTGGGGAGCACGTCGTGGAGTCTGAGCCGGCAGTGGCACAAGCGTCATGGGTGGCGCGAGTGGCGTGGGTTGGGGCAGGCGGAGGAAATTCAAACTGACTCGCAGTGGTATGCCTCGCGGAATGGTACGAGGATGCGGCCGGCAACTGCGGCTGGGTCTGTGTCTACTGCGACACCGACTACGGTAGCGACGCGTGAGAGATTCCGCTGAGCCTGCTGAGCCATTGTTGTCTCTACTCCATACCAACAGAAATGTGAAAGAAGTTATGTGGCGAATAGGCACAAAAAAGCTGCAATACAATGCATACCTTCACTTGGGTTGTGAGAAGACTTCGAAGGGTGAACTCCTTTGTCCCAACATCTTGCGTGCTCAGTAGTTTGTATCCGTTCACTAACGGGGCTAGTTGCGTTCCCCTCAGAATGTCGGACATATCCGAGCATCGTGGCAAGACAATAGACGTGGTCCGCACGAGGACAACGTGTCGGTATTGAACACACGGAAGGTTGCAATGCTGTATTGTGTTCGAGTGTGTACCACCTCACTAGACCAGTCATCTGACGGGAGCAAGAAGACAACTAGAATTCTTGGCATGCCTTTTAGCGTTGAACAGCACGGTATGGACGTGGGAGTGGGTGGCCAACACGAGCCAGGCGGCCACCTCTGAAGGGATAAAAGCAGGGGCCTTCCAGCCACATCCCCGTGCACTCTCCCCAACCAACCAGTAGCTCATATCACTCTCCCGCACACCACACGCCACACAGCAAGCATGTCCAAGTACTTCCCTGGCATTACCCAGAGTGAGTCTAGCACGGCGTCGAGCGTCCTGACCAACCCTGACTAACAGCGTATGTCCTCAAGTGGATCTGCCATGGGGACAAAGAAGGCCTCAACAAGGGCAGTGAGTAGATTAGGGTACTGGTGGTGATCTCAAAAAAGACTTGTCACAGGACTGGAACTGACAAACAGGCAGGTGCGTTGTTGAGTGGGTCGACGACGCCGACGAGGTCGAGGACGGGTGGTACGTATGCCTATACTGCCTCTGCATGTTCGACCAGCCGCTCGAGCGCTGGCTGTAGACAGCGTATTGTCCGAATGTGACGCACATGCGATGCATACACGTTTCCGGCACGCTACCTCCTTTGATATTCTGGTCGGATGATGAGGACAGACGGGCGGGCGGTTCACTTGCACGTGTTGCCTCCGCATGCTCGACTGCAAGGGGCATGGCGGGGGCTTCTCTCTGTGGCGCACCTGTGGCGTTTCTGCACACATGGTTCTTGCGTGATGCTTCTTTGTGACTCTCATCGAACGAGGAACAAGATCCAAGGTGACGTGCAGTGGGGTACTGGGGCACTGCGTCCTCAAGCTAGAAGGCTTGGGGCGAGTTTCACATGAGGCACATGGGGCGTCTCGGTGACACGTTTTCTTTCTGTTGTGCTTCCTGGCCACCACCTGATGACGGGATTATTTACTGCATTTGCTTCTGGAGACAAGCTTCTGGGGCCAGCAGAAGCGTTGAAAGGCAAGGAAATGGGGACGCGACGCAACGTCAATCATCTTGCCAACGCCCATCTTTCCAGCCCATCAACCATCGTTGCCAACCGACATCACAGCGCCACCCCTGCAAGAATGGACGAGAGCGGCGAGCGGAAGCGAGAGAAACCTTGTCCTCGTTCACCAACCCATGGCGGTACGTTGGCACACTGCTGGGGAGGTGCCCCTTCACTCGGACAGCCTACCTGCCGACGAGCTGACTGGACCAGGCCCTTGCGTGCGCGAGTTTGTCAAGGTCAGCAGCAAGGTGTGGTGGTGGAGGTGCCAAAATTGCAAGGAGGCCAAGCCCTGGAGATGCTCTGGCAATGAGAACGGTGTCAACCGGAACAGTAAGTTGTTATAACTGCGCCGATGCTATCCAGCTCTGTCATGCTGACTGCACCCAGAGGAATGCAGAGTAACGATGGTCTTCCCCCCAACAGGCATCCGGTTTCAGTGCGATTATTGCCAAGAAATCATGCCCTGGCAGTGTCCTGGGAGTGTGCAAGGTGTCAACAGGTTTGGTAGGTTGATATAGCCCCTTGGAAGATGTTGCCCAGCGCAGGCATTCTGAATGTGCGCAGGGCAATGTAACCTCGAGTTGGTCGAGGAGAAACCCCACGGGAAACGGTGGGTGTGTAAGCATTGCTGCATACCCAGGCTTTGATTTTGGGCTGGCGTTGAAACGTGATACAACAAGGGCGACGGTATGTTTGCAATATCTCATTAGGAGATGTTCTCCAGCGCTGACAGGTTGACAGAGCACAGGCTGCATGTCCTTCTGGATCGACGACCGACACCAGCCTCGGTGGCAGTGCCACATCTGTGAGAAAAGGCGCTCTCCAGAAACCCTGGAAACTAGCGACAAGAATGAGAGTGCTCATGGCGATTAGAAGCAAGACGAGCAGTAGGGGGAGATGGGCGTTTTACCGAATGAACATGCATACATGGTGCCCGATCAAGGCTAGGGCAGCGGAACGTGTCCTCTGAGACAGCAGAATCAGACTCAGACTCCCTTATTACTCTGGCAGCAGTTCGCAAAGCATGTCACACACTAGTTTGCATTTTTCCCTGTCATTTGTTTGTCTCTGATTATGGTTCTTTACTGTTGCTTCTTGACGCCACTCGCTGCCGTCGGAGCAGCGAAGATAAGCGCAAAGATACGCTCGATGGGCTTACGGACTGTAGGTGTGAGCAGAAATACCTCTGGCCTCTGGTTCAACCTACAATCCCATTTCGAGCGCAAAATCGTAGGCACCAATACGTGCCTTGTACTGTTCGAGAGTAGGTAACGATACACACGAGTCGAGAGCGTGGTCGATGCTGGCCTCGTTCCAGCCGTCTTCCTTGAGGCCGTTCCTGATAAAAAGCTTGATGAGGGACGGGACGTCTTGAATGGTAGGGTGCCGCGCACGCAGCTCGCGCGAGATCCAGCGCATGTGCCAAGACTCGGTGTCGACGAACGTAAACTTGGTGTGTCCCGGGAAACCTTTTTCACGATTGTTGTGCAGGGTCCGGTGGGTGATCAAGAGCATCCCATCGATGAGAGCTCGGTACGACAGGTAGACGAGCGCCGGTCCGCCCTGCCTAGGGTCGGCTAGCTCGGGGGATGCCGAAGAGAAAGCGTCGGGTGCTTCCTCTTGGGCCTCGGGGTGAAGCGTAATGACAATGACGACTTCCGAGACCGTGTGCGGAATGCGCATGCGGGGCCAAATGAGGTTGATATCAAGCGCAAGATAGTGGGGAGGGCTACGGCGAATGTTGATCACCACCTTCTTCGCACCCATCGGTTCCCAGGGTGAATTAAGTCGGGTGAGGAACATGGGAAGGGCTGACGAGCGTGTTAGGGGCAGAGGATGATGGAGGGGACTGAGCTCAGGGTCGACATAAAGAGCGTGCATCTGCTCGTGCCCGTTGTAAAACATGACACAAGTCATGGGGAGCTTGGAGAAACGCTCGCACTGGTCGTGGTCGAAGCGGATCATGGCGAGCTGGTCCATCTTCCTCAGAAGGAACATCTGGAGCTGCGTCGGATTGTTCACCTCCATGTCCAGCACGCGAATGAGGCCAGGAATAACGTAGGGAACGGAAATATCTTTGCTTTTCCGCGCGGCCTTGTGTGCGTGGTCAAGTGACACATGCGAAATGTCTTCGAGCGGCACATCGAACGTGGTCGACGTCCCAATCACAGTCCTGCCGTCGCGCCGAAAAACCATGTGGGAGGGCAGGCGATCATCGACAGCCTCCAAGATGCTCTGCGAGGTGAGCCGAAGAGCGTCAATGGCGTTGTGGTCTGCAGAGGCGATTACATAGTCGATGATCTGTTCGACAATGTGGGGGAAGGAGCTGTAGTCAAGTGTAGACTGTGTGACCGGGGACGAGGTGGACGAAGAGGACGGCTTGAGCACCATCGCTTCGGCAAACGGCTCGGCGGTAACCACGGGAGCAGGGTGACAAGGCGACGTTGCCGAGTGCTGCGTCGGAAGGTCGATGGTGTCGACATCGTCGCCATTGCGGGGACGAACCCTACCAAGGAGGTGCTTGATGTACGTCGGAAGACCACAGAGCATGGTAGTTGAGTAATGGAATGAAGATGAACAGAGAAGGAGTGGTGATGGCGGGATGGGTTATATCCCCGCACCACGCAGGCAGGTGGGCGCACTTTGCGTGCTTCGCGCTTGTCCACTCTTGCACACACGCCACAATTGTACTGTTGTGTGGTGACCTTCGCACCTTTCGTGCTAACCCCATGCGTGAACTTGCACAAAGGTAGGCTGTGTAGTGTGTGGTGGCGGTGTGACGGTCGCACGGCTTCAGTGCGATTCGTCGCAGTTGCGTTCGGCCTGCAGTTCGCACCGAGTTTACTTCATTGTTTGTATCTGCTCACCCCACCCCACCTCAATTCTACCACATCTACCCCTTCCGTTCTTCACATCATTGGCATGAAACAGCCTGTCGTCCGCGTTGCGTGATGGCAGGAGATGAGGGAACGGAAGATTGTCTTGCCCAAAGGCATCAACGCTCCCTGCCCCCCTAGCAAGATAATATTCGTGTGTGATTGCAGTGGTCGTTAGAAATGGTTGTACGGGGAAAGCGGCACTGACCGTCCTAAAGTCGTAGATGTGCACTGAGAGCACAACTAGAACAGTCCTGCACCCAAACCTGTGGACAAGAACTCGTACGTGAGCAGCCTAAGAGCGAAATGGAGGAGGGGGCCTGAACACCTTCTTACCGGCTTGTTGCTCGCAGTTGGCGAGCGTCACCCAGGGGTTTGGAAGACAAGACACGCTTGCAAACAGAGGCCCACAGTCAAACGACAAGTACACGCAACAAGTACATGCAAAAAAAGAGACCTCATGTTTTCCACTCTTCCGTCGCTTACTACCAGCGCGGCCGTGCGTCAGGACTGTCAGCAATCTCCCATGCATATGACGAGTCGCGGGGTCGTCCTAGTGCACCCGCATCCCTCACAAACCACATAACCACTCCGCACATCCATCTCGTCGTGCTTCGCGTCGCCTAATGTTGCCTGTCTGGCAATGGTAAGGTGAGGACAGGTCGCGAAGAGGTGTTGCTGCTTCCGTGAAGATATCCACTGGTGTGCTTAGGTTTGCGTTGTGTCCTGAAAAGGTCAGGGGACGTCGTGGTCACGACCCCCTTCGATCTTGGTGGATCACTGCCGTTCGAGACCCAAGATAGCTGCGAGACGCTTCTGTGAGTGTCGCGAGGGTGTTCGAGGTTGACGAGCCGAGATGTCATTGATAAAGTTATGTAGGCATAGGGAAGTCAAGGCCATCATCGATGGGGCAACGCGTCAAGAAGCACGGCATCAACTGCCGAGCCACAACGGCTCTCAGCTATTTCAACACCGTCAATGCCGGTCTGATGGTGGGCGCCCGACAGTATCCCTCTGCTCCTACGTACATCTGAATCTTGATAACGGCCTGTTCCAGCCAGTGCTTCACGCCTCAAGCTACGTTGGAGGAGGACAAGCAATGAGTAGGAAAGGCAGAATAGTATGCAAAAAGGGCACATTTGGGCATACTGACGCGTGACGTCATTGATCCGGCAAGCGCGCGACATGCGACATGATCACGAGCGCGCACTCTTCTCACAGGCTAAGGCCGCTCGGCCTTGCTACCTCCTCATCGCCAAACGAACTACAAGTGCCATTCTATCATCTCGAATCATCAAGAACTTCATCTCTGCACAACAGGCAACCATGGTGCGTGTTCTCCAACCGTGGGAGTGCCAGTCTCAAGGTATGGGTATCTGACTGTCATCAGGCTACCGCTTCACCGAGCCCCCAGCCGTCTGCGCATCGCGCTTTGGCCAACGAGGCAATCATGGACGCCATTTTCGCCTTCACTCCGTGCTCTGCACTGGCTGTCTGCCTGCGAGCAAACCGGCAGTTATTCCAGTCTGCTGGGCGTGCCCTCTATCGCAATGTCAAGATCGACGGACAGAACATGATTCTGTTCTTCCGAGGGGCACCCATTGGCACAGGCGTGGACGAGGAGAAACATCTGCGCGACTGCCGGCTCCTCGCGAGAATTGGCCCCTGCGAAAGACTCAAGCCTCCTGTTGTCCATCCGATTCCTGACCCGGGACTCGTGCCATTCAATGTCAGGCCATCACCGCCTGTGGCCGAATCGCCGACCACTGAAGACGCGAGCACGAGGAAACGGAATGCAGGCGGGCAACCAGCCGGGACGAAGAGGAGACGAGTTGACGAGACTGGAGCGTGTGTTGAAGAAGAACGCGATCACGACCACCACGACGACAGCGCGTCTCCATCAACCTCGCGCGAGACCCAGGTAGTCAACACACCGATCAACTTCAAGGCCGAACTCCTCAAAAACGTCCACGTCCTCACTCTTGCGTCACATCATCTGTGTTTATGCGACGTTTACGGTGCCGCCGCTGCTCGACTGCTCCCGAACGTGGTTACACTCCGCATTGTGCCCACCCTCGAGCGCCTTGACATTGGTCCCATGGCCGATCCCCCGGTGCAGGTGCAATGCCACCGCCTCCAACCCTTGTGCGATGGTGTCGAGGCCGGCAAGCTGTGCCCCTTCCTTGCGAATCTCACCTTCCGCAAGCTCGTTTTCCGCAACTTGGACCACAGAGGACTGCAGCCGTTCGCGCCCGAGATATACCGCTGGCGCCCCGCGATCGACGAGGTCGTGTACTTTGTGCCCAAAAACGGTCGGTACTACCACCCGCATGGTGGCGCGGACCTGGGAACTCTTGGCGAAGTCTTTCCCTCCGCTCGGGTGCTCAAGGTTGTCTATTCTCCCCAGTGGGAGGGCTGGGACGACGACAAGGACAGCATATTCTGCGCCATCATGTTTCCGCCTGTTGCCGCTAAATCCTTCGATATGCAGGCGCCCCTCTCGTGTCTCCGCGGCCGCCAAGCTATCGCCATCGGTCTCGAACGCGTCATCTTTCAGATCCAACCCAAGTACGACGACCTGTTGCAGACATACTGCGACTATTACCGCAAGGAAAAGTTCACCCAGAAGCGGGTACTTAAGATCGTCAAGCACGAGATCAACACCCAGGGTCTCTGTGGGGCCGAGACGATGGGCAAGTACGACCCGCCGGGTCGCAATCCCGAGGCAGAAGGGCAGGTCACCTATGTCAGCATGGCAAAGTATCTCGCCGACGACCCACAGGCGCCGATCGAGGTCGGTGACGAACTGCACGATTTCTTCGTCGAAGAATACTGGGCTGCTCGCAAACCAGCCCGACTTCGCGATTGGTAGACCAAAGTCTCCAAGTCGCATCGGCGATCCTGGAAGGCACTGCGCGGGATGCAGAGGTGGGATGTAGCTGTAAATGTGTTATGGGGTCTAGTAGATGTATAATACGAGTCTTGAGACTGTCACGTTAGGCTCGAGCATGGGCTGAGCAATTGGGCAATCCAGCAGTGCATATCCAGCATATCCTGCACTTCAGGTCCTGGAAAGTACTCAGCCTCGTGCGATTCAACCCAACAGGCAACAGGAGCCTTTTTGGGCTGCGTAGCGCCACTCAGCCTGGATATGACCAAAGAGGGTGGAGGTGAACTTCGGTACAACAACTTTGCTGGGGCTTGCAGCTACGGCATAGAGGGCAGCAGTATCTCTCGGCGAGGCTGAAGTACAACCTCAGGCGAACGGAAGCTCTACCGTGTTGGTCAAGTTAGAATCAGCTGCGTCCGTGCGCAATCTCTTGGCCAGATCGAAGTGACACACCAACACGGTACGTGCATAAAGGACATCGCCCTCTGGGTCCCAGGTTATCAGCAGCTTTGAAGACTGTCTCATCCTCTAAGGCGTCCATGTCCCTTGGCTCTTACCAATTGAGCACCACTGGAAGCGAGCAAAGCCCCTACTCGCGTGCCGACATGCTTGCGACAGCCCGCAATGCACCAGAAATTCGGAGAGACGCTACGTCGGCCGTCACCCCAAACGAATGAGCAAGCAGCGGTCCTCGTCACCGACCACGACGATAGCGCAGGCCCACACCCTTCGCCTGTCGGTTGGCCTCGTGAGAGTGAGAGCTTATGAATCGTTTGTAAGCAAAGGCAAAGGAGGCGCTGGTGGGCGAAGGCGATACGTCGGCGCCGACTAGGCCTGGGGTTGCCCCGTGGGGTGCCTTATCGATGACGTGGGGCTGTTTCCCGCCCACGGCCAAGTGAATCAGATGCAGGCCATTGGCCAAGCCAAGTCTGTTGAGCAGTCTCTCATCGCCCACACCACATACAACACTCGTACAGCTAACCACAACTCGATTCCTCCATCGTCCTCACACCTATCCAAGCTACCCAAGCCAGCACCCCCGTGCCATGCAGCTCCCCAACCCCCCACCGCTCAAGTCGGTCACGGTCATGGTGCCCTTCCACCCGATCCCGCCGTTTACGGCCGACACGGCCCGCGCAAAGGTCAAGGCCGCGCAGGACAAGTGGAACACGCGCGACCCCGTCGCGGTGGCCAAGGCGTACACGCCCAACTGCGTGTGGCGCAACCGTGACGAATTCTTCCAGGGCACCGACGCGATTGTGGGCTTTTTGCAGCGCAAGTGGGCGAAAGAGCATAACTATCGGCTGCGCAAGGAGTTGTTTGCGTTTGATAATGATCGGATGTGAGTGGTGTTTGGGTGGGGGGCGAGTGGGTGCGGGAGGGGGGTTACGTTGGGGGCTTTGGGGGCGAATGGGGGAGTAAGGAGCCAGGGGTGGGTGGGTGGGGGGGGGGGGGGGTGGTGAGGGGCAGCTAGTCGTCTGGACGCCAGCCAGGGGAAACTCCGAGCGTGTCGCTCTAGGAAAATGGAGTTGATCCCTAAGTTCTGACTCTTGGGCCGAGCTGTGGGCCTTGGTGATGTCCCGGCATGGTCTGGCCTCGGGCACCCATCAGATTCTAGGAGAGCGCAGGTGGCGTACCGCCCTCTGAGCGTACCCAAGTGCAAGCCTGTCGGAAGCTCCGCCGCTCAACCAGCCACTAACCACCTCAGCGCCGTCGAGTTCTGGTACGAATACTCCGAGACCGAGGACCCGGCATCGCAGTGGTACCGGACATACGGGATCGAGCACTGGGTGTTTGCCAACGACGGCCGGATGAAGTCGAGGCAGGTGAGTCACTGGCCAGTCATTGGATATGGCGGAGCGTATTGAGTCGCGGTGTGCGAAGGGAGAGGTCCAGGGGAGTGGGTGGCCGTGTGAGGGGGATGAGGGCGAGAGGAACGACACACCCATGCTCGTTGGGACGGGCGAGCGGGAGTCATCAGCTATCCCCCAGACTGTTCCAGCTGCAGAAGGAGCAGGGAGAGCTTCTGGTCTTGATTCAGTTGAACGTCACACCGCGGCATGCCGCCCGGGGCGGTGTAAGGGTACGGAGGTGATGGGAGCGTGGCGGCATCGACGGCCACATCTGTGATTGAGAGCCTCGGGGTGCTACGAGTCACGCCGGCGACCTGTGAGGAGAGATGAAGATGTCTCAAGCAGACTCGTGGTCTCACCTGTCACGCTACCACACGGCCTCTGCATTGATCGCAGTGAGAGACCCAGAGATGCGCACCAGTGGCAGACAAACGGAGATCCCCATGCTCCCCATCCCCACGCGCCACCACCTCAGTGATCACTAACCCCAGATGAGCGGCAACACGATCCCCATCGGCCCGCACGACCGGTGGTTCAAGGACGGCGCCGACATCAACGCCGGCGACATTCCGGCGGGCCACATTTCCTCGTCGCAGACCGAGGCCATGCCCGTTCACGCCACCACGGGCGGGCCGGGGGGCAGCATGCAGTTGCGCCGGGGGAGCACGCATGCGCGGAACGATTTCCGCTAGGCAGGCGGTACAGTGAGGCGGGCTAGATGTGGTCATGCTCGACTCACTCGGGGCGAGGTCGCCGAGTCGGCACGTCCGTCGTCCTCCTCTTGCTGTGCTGGCCCTGTGCCCACTCTAGGTTCCAGAACTCAAAAGGCATAACATCAATACGCAACACAGAAGACATGACAATGCAAAGTATAACACCATGGCGGGGATAGCTGGACGGGATGAATGGGAAACCAAGTGTCAGAAGGGCAGAGCGTGTGTCTGCACCAGATGGATGTTGCGAGGGTGATTGGCTTGTGGCTGCTCCTCGCCACGCTGTCGGTCCACGTACATGTGCATAAGGCAGGGGAGGGATAGACGAAGCGATGTGAGGCACTCGGCAGCGATGCTATATACGTGAGAAGCACAGTGACAGTGCTCTTGCAATACTCTAGCGGTAAGGGCGCAGCGGAAGTGGCGGAAACGTGCAGGCTTCAATGAATGCGATTGCCGTGGATGGGTGTAGGAGGGGATACAGAGCGACAGCCAACGATAGAGCTACAACAGAACGCAGCACTGCGGTCAAACGACGGCCCGGAGACTAGTGCAGTGGGACAGGGCATGCCTTGCCTGCATTGCCTGTCATGCCTGCATGCCCTGCCTGTCCTCATCCACGCCCGTGCTGGCTCACATTCATAAAGCTCGTTTGGGGACCGCAAGCCATCTCATGATCTGCCTCAGCAATTTCATTGCTACTCATCCAACATGTTGTATGAATCTATGCTTGTCGCCGTGCTTGTCATCCTCTTCGCCCACATGCAGCCTCTCGGATTCCCTGCCACCCAACTTACAGCTACAACCTCCGCCTTTACGTCCCGTCCTACCTCTACTTTGACTTCCAGACAAACCGCTCCGCCTTGTGACCCTTTTCCTGTCCAGGCCCATCGCCGTGGCCCTCGCGCCAGCACTCGTTGCAGTACAGGTCGCCGTCGCAGCCGCGACACCGGACGTCTGCGTCCTTGTTACAGATGCCTGGTATCAGTTGGGACACCTAGGGCTATTTGGACCGCAACACCGCGCGGGCAGGCAGACAGGCAGGAAGGCAGGCAGACGGGCTAAAACATGCAAGCGACGCGAGGCCTCGTTCCCTCTGCTGCTCTCTGCATCGCTTGTTGCCGCCTACGCTCTGTGCAGCTCCAAACCCAGCACAAGACTCACTACACCAACTATCCAAATCGTCATCCCTCGCGTCCCTGTACCCGGGCAAATTCCACCCCTGGCCCGGGGCGCGCGGCGGCGGTCCGAGGGGGTTGGCCTTTGCTGGGTCGCGCGTTGGCGGGGTCGGAAAGACCGACGGGCCCTTGAGGTCGGCGAGGCGCGACATGCGCGCGCGGGTTTCGGGATCGACATCGTTGTCCGTGTCCGTATCCGCGTCCGCGGGGAGGTCGGGGAGGCCAGATAGCCCAGGGAGGCCGGCGAGGATGGCGAGGCTCGCGAGAGGGTCTGGTGAGGCGGTGGAGGCTGCGGCAGGAGGGGTAGCACGGAAGGCGGACGCTTTGTGTTGGGAGCCTCCGGCGGTGGTGGAGGGAGACGCGGTGGAGGCGTCGGCGTCACTTGGCAGAGTGTCCCCGGTGGCTCGGGCATGGTCCGTGGGACCTGTGGACGGGGCGGCGTGGGGCGACGCGGGGGTGGCGTCCGGGGAGTGCGGGGTAGCGCCTGCATAGCCACCTGTCGATGCACTTGAGGCGCTCGGATCGCTCAGGTCGTTCTTGCCAGCGCCAGGAGCATTCCACGCCGCCCGAGGCCCGGGGACAGTCTCATCTCCGCCAGTCTCGTCGTCGTCTAGAGCGGCCTCTGCAAGAGCACGTTCAAGCACATCGTCTGCAGTGTTCCCTTCCCCGTCGTCCTCCTGTGGCTGAGCATGCGATGGCGACTGCGGCGCAGGGGGGACGTTGAGGGCGCTAGCATCGCGGAGGGCTGCCGCGACGTCGCGCTCTAGCGCGCGGTCGGGCTCGGCCTCGAACCCGGTGTCGAGCGACTTGAGCGGGCCGAGGCCTGGGAGCGGCGCCGCTCCGAGCGGGTCAGCATCGTCCGAAGTAGTTGGGTCCGGCACGTCGTCGCCGAGCTGAGCACCGGATCCCACGCCGAGGTTCGCAAGGAGCGCCGCGAAAGAGTCATCGCCGTCATCCAGGGGCACACCGCTCGCGAGCGCGTCCAGTGCCGCGTCTTCCTTCTCCGCACGCGCAGCGGCCGCAGCTACCGTCTCTGCAGCGAGGGGAGGCGAGTCGGCGCGCGTCGCATCGGCTGCCAGGGATGGCAGGGACGTGGGCGCGCGGAGGGCGGCAAACCTTGCAAAGAGGGCGGCCTCGTCGTCTGCATCTGTTCCAGAGGGCATTGGGACGCAGGCGGCAAGGGGTCGAGGAGACGAGGAGAGGGAAGGTGCCCAAGTGGGTGGCGAGGTGTGATCGGTGACTTGTGGATCCGGTTGTGAGACGTGAGACGTGAGACTGTACTGAACCCCGGTAGTTGTGGTGACGTGGTGACGCAAGTGCTTGGACGCCGCTCGGATATGCTCGGCCGAGGGACGTGCACGCCGAGATCAAGGACGCGATCCGGAACCAGGCACCGAGGGAGCGACGACGATGGGCATGTGGAGTAGAGTAGCGCCCACCGTGGCCACCGTGTCACATGGCCAAGAGCAAAGAGGAACGGCGTACAGGCCGCACACTGCCCGCTGCACCTGGCTGTTGGTTTGCCCACTTTGGGTTCCGGTTCGGACTTGGCGCTTCGGCATCTCCCCCTCGGGTCCCCACATGGCTCCCCTCATTCGTCCCCTGTTGTACCCTTTGCTCATTCCGCTTGCTCTGCGCCATTGTCGATTGGCTGAAAAAAGTGTTTGTACCTGCTGTACCTCGGTACCTCGGTGCATGTCCCACCTTGGCGTGCCCATCTGGCCGGCGGCTCTTTTTTTTTCCTGGGTACAGAGTGGGTTTGATGCACAATGAAAACGCCGCAGTCTGATCGCTTCCTGCCTAGATGCCCTCGGGCTCGGTTGATCTGCTGACCCCCTCGTCCACCTTCTGGGTTCCCTTGGTTCTGGTTCCCTTGGTTCTTTCCCCCCTCATCCGTGTCTATCACCGTTGCTCTGCCGCTCCTGTGGACCTCCCATCCTCTCGTCCTCTGACTCGTCGCCCAGCGCCACGCCGGCGCCACCGATGCCCGTTGCTGCGTCTTTTTGCCATGGCAAACGAGGAATTGCCCACGGGGTCTCCGGCAAGTGACGTTTGCCGATGAGATGGGATGAGATGGGATGGGCTAATGGGCAGTGGTGGAATGGTGGATGGATGGGATGCATCAATCAGTGGCCATTGTTATGTCGGAATCATGATTTGTGTTGCCCCGCCGGACAAATACCACCCACACCACACCTTGACAACCAACCACATTCCCATCTCATCCCACCCACCATACACAGCCTCCACACACACCCCACCCCAACCCCATCCCTCCCTCCCTCCCTAGCGGGCTAGCTGGCTAGCTTGGTGACGACGCAGCCCACCTCCACTGCCCTCGCCAAACGCCTTATAGATACCAGCCCAGCAACCCCCATCCGACTTCTCTAGCCACCCACCCACTTGGCCCGCCACCACTTCCCACCACACCGACTTGCCACCCACCGCCTACATCCATGCCTGCAAACCCACAGACCAGGGAGAATGGCGCCTCGTCGCCACCTCTCCCCTCGGGCATGCTGACGCCCACAACGCGTCGCACGGCCGATGGCATTGCGGCAAAGTACGAGGCCGACCTGCCAAAGCTCCCCATCCCCAAGCTCGAGGACACGTGCAAGCGCTACCTCCGCTGTCTGGAGCCGTTGCAGGATGCCGACGAGCACGAGCGCACCAAGGCCGTTGTCGAGGACTTCCTCGCGTCAGGCGAAGGTGCCAAATGGCAGTCGCGCCTAGAGGAGTATGACAAGAGCGTCGACAGCTACATTGAGGAGTTTTGGTGTGAGTCATCGGCCCGATGTTTGGCTTTATCTATCCGGCTAGTGGGAGTAGGGGTCATCTCGCACAGACCAACCCCAGCGACGACCGCGCACGGTCAACCCATTATTCTTGTGCTGTTACTGGCTTAGGTGATGGACGCGAAGCTGACATTCTACAGACGAGAGCTACCTCTCCCACTCGGATTCGGTCGTGCTCTCACTCAACCCCTTCTTTGTCCTGTCATCCGACGTCACCCCGCGCAACGACCCCCAGCTGTCGCGCGCATCGTCTCTCATCCTCTCCTCGCTTCTCTTCATCCACGACCTCCGCACTGGCGACCTCAAGCCTGATGCCATCCGTGGCAGCCAGCTCGACATGAGCCAGTACGAGCGTCTCTTTGCCACGTCGCGTGTGCCCACCGACCTCGGATGTCGCATGGAGACATACCACGAGTCGCGCCATATTGTTGTGATCCGCCGCGGCCAGTTCTGTGAGTCACCACTGTCCCTGCGAGCCCTTTCGGTCCGAGCGTAGGTTCGTCACGGACCGTTTGCGTTGTGCATTTCCCCGTCCGCCCCCGCTTGTCTCGCCTATCAGCCGGCTAATCCTTCCCACAGACTGGTTTGACGTGCTCGACTCGAAGAACCGTCCGACCATGAGCGACCGTGAAATCCTCACCAACCTCCAGGCTATTGTCGCCGATGCCGACAAGTTGAACGTGCTCGAGACCAGCGCCAACGCCGTCGGTATTCTCACCACGGAGAATCGCAAGATCTGGTCGCGTCTCCGCAACGAGCTCCACGAGTCGAACCGCCACAATGCAAAGGCCCTCGCTGTTGTCGAGTCGTCGCTCTTTGTCGTCTGCCTCGACGACACCGAGCCCGCCGACATTGGAGACCTGTGCGCCAACTTTTTGTGCGGTGGTTACCGCCTCGAGCACGGTGTACAGGTCGGCACGTGTACCAACCGCTGGTACGACAAGCTGCAGATTATCGTGTGTTCGAACGGCGAGGCGGGTATCAACTTTGAGCACACTGGTGTCGACGGCCACACTGTGCTGCGCTATGCTGCCGACGTCTTCACCGAGCTCGTTTTGCTCTTTGCAAAGTCGATCAACCCATCGACGCCGTCGTTGTTCAAGGCCAAGCTCTCGCCGTTTGCAAAGGGGTCCAAGACCCCCAGGGAGCTCGACGACATTGAGACCGAGGTCGACATCAAGCCCAAGAAGCTCGAGTGGCGCCTCACGCCCGACCTCAAGGCTGGTGTGCGCTTTGCCGAGACGCGCATCTCCGACCTCATTTGCCAGAACGACTCCAAGGCGCTCGAGTTCCGCGGCTATGGCGCCAACTTTATCAAGCGCCACGGGTTCTCGCCCGACGCGTTTGTCCAGATGGCGTTCCAGGCCGCCTACTACTCGCTGTATGGCCGCGTCGAGTCGACGTACGAACCCGCCATGACCAAGAGCTTCCTGCACGGTCGCACAGAGTCGATTCGCACGGTCCAGAGCGAGAGTGTCAACTTTGTCAAGACATTCTGCTCCGAATCGGCGACGCCGCAGCAAAAGATTGACGCGCTCCGCAAGGCGTGCCAGCGCCACACGCAGCTCACGCGCGAGTGTTCGGCGGGTCAGGGCTGCGACCGCCACCTGTACGCGATGCACTCGCTCATCCAGCGCGACATTGCCACCGCCGAGGCCGAAGGCAAGGACGTTCCAGGTGTGCCTTCGATCTTCACCGACGGAGGATTCAGCACCCTCGGCAACACCATCCTCTCGACGTCCAACTGCGGCAACCCGGCCCTCCGCCTCTTTGGCTTTGGCCCCACTGCGCCCGAGGGCTACGGCATTGGTTACATTATCAAGGACGAGGGTATCTCGGTGTGCATGTCGTCCAAGCACCTCCAGACGCGCCGTCTCCTCAAGACGCTCAAGGCGTACCTGTTCGAGGTGCGCGCGCTCATTGTCCAGCTGTGGCGCTCGGCCAACGAGCGCCCAGAGGCGTTTGTCGACCACTCGGGTGTCATGCGCGACGCACGCACCGGTCGCCGCCTCAGCGAAGACGAAGAGGCCGAGATGGGCGGAGCGCCAGAGGACGAAGAGGAGGACCTCTTTGGCGGCTTTGGCTACTTTGACGTCGGCCTCCCGACGACAATTGCGCAGAGCAAGCGCAGCAGGAGACACACCATCGGCAAGACCCTGCAGATTGCAGAGTACTAGGCGTGAGAGTGTGAGGTGCGAGTGCTTGGGTGCTTGGGTGCTCCGGTGTCTCGAGTGCATTACGTCGCTCCGATGGTGCGTGGTCGGTAAAGACTTTTGGTGTTGGGACCATCGGGGGCCGGAGAAGGAAGTTTTTAAAAACACGTTCAGCAGTTGTATTCTCTATCTACCTTGATGTAGTGAATGATCTTGATTATCGGTCTTGTGGACAATCTCGGACTTGCTGGCTACCTTCTTGCTTGCTGACTGTCTGTTGCCTTTGCGACTCAAACGACCAGATAAGATACTGGGCACACTGGCCCGAGCTTAAGCTTGACGGGTAGAGCTTGACCCAGCTGATCGGCTCCAAACGAGAGGCAAACATTGCACATCTTCACTGCCAATGTGAAGACAAAGGGGTCCAGCTATCATAGAGCGGAAAGAGAGGGCTGCAGTACTCACGTTGTCCGCGTGCCGGCCCATGTCGATGGTGTTGGGCCAGTCGTACCAGGACAGCTCGACGCCACAAACATGGGCCACCCGTCCCTCCGCCTCCACACGAAAGTTGAAAGCACACTACTGCGTCATCGTCCGCCCCAGTCTTCACAACACCATCAACTTCCCCGTCCGCATCCTGACAACGCCAACACCAGCACTAACACCAACACCGACACCAACACCGACACCAACGCCGCCGCCGATCGACACCCACAACCCTCGACTGCCCCCCACCGCAGGCACCATGACCACCCTCCCCCCCGACCTCCAGTCCCAACTCGAGCCCTACATCGGCACCACCCCTCTCGCCCCGCTCCCCCTCCTCTCCGCGCACATCTCGACCCTCCCGTCCCCCCTCGCGCGCGCTGTCGGCGCCAGTATCCCACCCCGTGCCCGGGGCCAGATCCGGGAAATCAAAGCCCGCCGCATCCTGTGGGCCACGACCACCCCCCCTCCTCCCCCGCTGCGCGCCGACGCGGGGAGGGTCCGCTGGCCGCTCCTGTGGGAGCGCATGGGCGGGGACCCCACCGCCGCAACGTCGGGCGCACAGGCCGAAGCCGCTACCTGGGCACGGGAGAACTTCATGCCCGGCCAGGAGGGATATGTGGGCCGGCTGGGGAGACTGTTGGCCGAGGAGGAGGAGGTGCGCGAGTGGGAGGAGGCGAGGGCGAATCGGATAAGAGAGCGGAGGCTGGATGATGAGGGGGAGGAGTTTGAGGATAGTGATGATGACGAGGGGGAGGCGCCGAACGGGGCAGGGGCGGGCGTGAATGGAACCAATGGACACGGGGCACTGCCGCTGCAGCTTCCGACGACGGGACGCGGGGACGAGGATCAGGACGCCGTCGCTGCGGCGTTTGAGCGACGGCTCCTTGAGCTGTTTATCGATGGGTTGGATGTGAGTCTGGCTCGTTGCTGGGGTCGTGTGTATGTGTGTGCGCCGAAGCGACGTGGGAGGGGGGGGGGGGGTAGGCGTCGAAGTAGGACAGGATGACAGGCGCGTGGCCTAGTAGGGCAGTGCGTGCATTTAGGGCGGTTGAGACAGCCAAGCTGGTCGTGGCGGGGCGTGACGCTGTGCCGTGCTCCTTGGCATGGCAACTGGCAGCATACTATGCCGGGCCACAGTTCCATTCCTTGGCCTCGTGGATTGGCATGGACGGCCAGCTGCATGGAGCGAGACCTAGCTGGCATGAGCAGCTGGCTCGCGCGAATAGCTCTCTGACACAAGCCCTGGCAGATGTGCCAGACAGTCTCCCCAGCCTGATCCTGTTCATCCTCCTCTCCATCTTGCCCCACTTCCCCTGCTTCCCCCCCCCCCCCCCCACTTCGCTTCTACAACCGGGTCAAATATTCGACCCAAGACTCAACCTAATACCACCGGACCCCTAACCGCCCCACGCTCGTCCTAACCCCCAGACAATCGACTACGACGACATCGACTTCACCGACGTCCCCGACCCGATCCGTGAGCGCGACGACGAGGACCGCTGGTTTGACGACCAGACCCCGAGCGGGGGCACGCCCGTGCCTGTGGGGGAGCGCGCCGAGAATGGGCCGGGGGAGTATGATTACTAGTGACTAGTGGGTGTGGGGACTGGGCGGGTTTGGGTGCATGCATAATTGTAGCACTGTTGGGGTACGCCCCCCTGGCTTTGTCCTCGTCGATAACCTTGTCATGACTCGCTGGACCAACGCGGTCGAATGCTGCGGCACCCTTGCCTGTAGCACTCTAACCTGCCCTCGCCCCTGCACGCCGTCTGTCAGGACCTGGATGGTAGTCTAGGAGGTCACAAGCGGGATGACTACTTGGGCAGGTCTGGACATCGTCCACCGGAAGCGCAATATTCCTCAGCCCGCCTCACGGGGCCGCCCGGGTGTAACGTGTGCGGAGAATCTCGTGCATGGGTACGGGCAAACAGATATCTATGGGCTACAGGGTGGTCGTGAGAATGCGTGATGCGTGGTGTGCTTGTTGTTGGTGTTTCGTGTCTTGGTTCTTGCCGTACTCGGTCTAGAGGGCGACGGCATTGGGATCCGTCTCGAGGGCATACTGCTGGTCTCCGACGCGCTCGCGGTACTCGTCGTGCGAGCAAAACGACACGTCCTTGAGGATACGGCGTGCGTGCTCTGGCCCGAGGTCAGCGAGGCGGCTCGCGACGCTGTGGCGCAGGTGGCGCTGCTTGTCCTCGATGGTAGCTGCGGCGTCGAGGCCGAGGAGCTGGGCGGGGACGTCGTCGATTCCAATGAGCGTGTACCTGGGAGGGTAGAGGGCGGCACAGATGTGGCGGACGACGCCAAAGAGGAACCCTGCGGCCGGGGGGTCGCGTCCCCACTGTACGGGGGATGTGCGTTTGGCGCGGGACGTGGGGGTGAGGATGATGACGACCTCGTCGAATTTGCCCGTCGACGCGAGGGCGGGGAGGAGGGCGGCGGCGTTGACGGCGGCGATTTCGGGGTCGTAGCTGACATGCACGATGCGGGTGGGGCAGTCTGGCGCCGTGTCAATGTTCCACTGGCGCGTAAAGAGCCCCTCGCGCGAGAGGGTGTGGAACGTGACTGCGCGCCCGGGGACGTAGTCGAGCATGCGCGGGCCGACGGACAGCTGGCGGACGGTGTGGGGACGGAGGAACGAGAGCTGGCGGTAGACGCCGGCGCCGAGGGGCGTGTCGTTTGTGTCCTCGAGGTCGATGACGCGCACGCCCTGCAGGCTGCTTGCGGCGAGCTTGATCTCGGCCGTCGTCGACGCCGGTCCGAGGCCCAGGAGGTTGGCGAGCGGGCACGCGGGGCCGTCCGCGTGACCGTGGGGCTGGAGGAAGCGGAAGATTTCACCGCGCCCGCTCTGGCTCAGCCCGTTGGCGACGCGGACCAGCACATGCGGCGCCGGGAGCGCCTCGGGCGCGCGGAAGCGCGCGAGCGTGAGCTTGCCCGTGCGCACGCGCGCCATGCGGTCCGCAAACGTCGACGCGCGCAGGCCCGCCGCCGAGAATAGATGCCACGACGGCAGCACCGCCACCGTCGGGTCGATCGCGCCCCTGCGCCGCCGCTCGCGCGCACCACGACCGTGCCGCGGCGACCCACGCGGGCTCCTCGGCGACCGCGGCGAGCTCGGCGACGAAGCCCCAGAACCCTCCTCCGGGATCGACAGGAAGGGCGCCTCGGGTAGCGCGAGGCGCGGCGACGCCGTCGTGATCGGCGATAGCTTGAACATGGGCGAATTCGGCGAGTGCGCAGACGTCAGCCGCGGAGACGCCACGCTCGCCGGGTTGACCACGAGGCGCGGCGACTTGAGTCCCGCTAGGTGGTGTGGGAACGTCGGCGTGGAGGGTGATTGGACTTGGATGCGGAGCATGGTGCGCGCTGGGGTGAGGGGTGTGAGTGGAAGGAAGTGAGGGGACAGGCTATCGACCGTCTCGCTCTTTAAACCGTTTCCCGACGTAGACGAGGTAGACTGTCCCGCTCGCTACTGGGGCATTCGAGACACACCCCAGGGGGTGCAAAGGGGACGCAGCGTCAAGAATAGCGAACATGCTGAGAGAGCAGTGTTGGTCCCCTACGGTGTTGGCCCCTGTGAATGGTGCGATGCAGCATGTGTGCGACAGTTCGGACTCGAGTGGAAACAAGGGGTGTAGTGTGGAGCTGGGCGGTACAGTTGTATTGTTAGAGGGGTATGAGGCGTTTCCGGTAGGTAGCAAGTTGAGGGGGCTTGGTGGTACGCCAGCCTCTACTGCCCCTTGGGTTGCTGCATTTGTGACAGTGCAACCCCTTACCGTAATCCTGGGTTCTGCTGGATATTAGAAGGAGGGTGACGGAGCATGCGGTGCTTGGTTTTGTCCAGCACCGCCTTGGGCCGAGCTGGCCAATAGTAGTGCACTCACATTCACGCTCCACCGCCGGGGGTAGAATGCCGATGTCAGAAGACTGAAACACAGGGGTCAACGGTCATCGGGTTTCAACCTTGAAACAGAAACCGCACCAAACTCGCCCTCCAGCCAGCCGTCTGGTGCAAAGGCCAACCTGCAAGCTGCAAGCTGGCTAATTTCGCAAGAGATTGTTCAGCCTCATTGCTATAGCTGACTGACGGAAATTCGTGCTAGCAGGGTCTAGAACGCGACGTCCATGCTACCGTCCCCTTGACCCAACTGATCCCTCACGCTCACACGAAGCCAAAGGAGTGCCACCGCGAGGTGCATGCCCGACGCCAACACGCGCTGCAACGGAACTTGATTTCAAACACCAAACACCGAGGAAGAAACGCTGACGACGTGGTCCATGCAACCGGCACCGCATTGTGCCCTCCTTTAAAGCACCAAACACGGCCGCCTTCGGAGATCTGGCCACCCTCACATCCTCCACGAGCTGCGAGCGACGCGGTTGCCTGGACCCTGGCTGTGGCCAAGTGCATGCAAGTGGTGATCTCTCTCGTTTGCACCCGTTCGGTGGCAAAACTAGCTTCTTTCAACCCACCCCCTCCCCCCTCTCGTACCGGCCACCCACACCCAGCACTGCTGACAACCGCTATGGCCCCGCGGCCACCGCCGCAACCCACCCCGGCACTTCTGCGCCACCGCTCGCGCCTGCGTACAGTACCTGCGCCTCGTCATCCCCTCGGCCAGAGGTGCGCCTCCCGCCGGCCGCCGGCTGTTGCCGTTGTCCGACACCGCGGCCGTCGCTTCACTGGTTGCGTGTGGGGAGCCGGTCAGTTGCGTTTGGTTGTACAGATGTCCTCTTGAAGTCCGTGACACAAGAAGTGTATACCTGTATACCTCACTGCTTGTTTCTGATACTATGACGTCCTTCATCTCAACAGAGTTCATAGAACCGAAGCAACGCCCACCGAGTCCTTGGCGCCCAACGGTCCTTTCAGGGACAGCACGGCCACGCCTCAGCTTGCCAAGAAATCACCCGTGGTCGGGAGTACGCAACCGGTCACCAGCACTCACTAGACATGGGACGGACCGCAAACGATCACATTAGTTTAGGCCCGTCACCTGGCACCGCCCCTACCCCGCACAGGACACAGCGGCCCCCCTGCCCCCTGACACTGCTGGGCAACATTCCGACATGGGCGCGCGCGTGTCCCTACCTATCATGGCTGGACAACGCACCATCGGCATACCCCACACGAGCCCCAGACCCCAAGCTCTGTACGGTAGCACCCGCTGGCTGATCAGCCAACTTCCCGTCTGTGCTTGACCCCACGTACCCCGCAGACAAATCTCTTGGAGGAGAGGCTCCAGCGCGTGCCTAGGCACGGTCCTACCGTGTACCCCTGAGCCATGTAGCGCAGGTGGATGATACTCCGCCACAGACGGACGACAGTCCAGCATCTGCAGAACACAGGTGCTACCTCACCAACGGCGGCATTCTAACACCCATGTGTTGCAACCATCTTGAGCGCGTACATGTATCAGGACCAGTGCATGGAGCCGTATACCGGCGGTGACAGTGTGTCGCAGGCGCATACTTCGGGTGTGTTTGTTTATCTCGATAACTGTATCCGCTAATGCGCTCAGGGCTCATGAGTTCGGAGGCTATCTGTGGCTGTCTGTGCGTGGCACCTGGAGTCTTTGGCGGACAAAAGCCAAGTCAGCAACTACCAGAAAATGCACCTTTCACGCGTCATCAGCGAGAGAAGCTGACCATGTCATGGCTTAAATGGGACGTCTGTGCAAGTGTAACTCAGACCCATTGTGGAATGTGCGGCAATGGAGAGGCAGCGGTTGAACTCGGGCACCATTGGGTGTTGTCCTCCTCTCCATGCTTCCAGGGTGCTGGCAATGCCCACGTCAGGCAGCACCTTTGCCAAGTGGAAAGCGACTGCTGCTTCATGCTCAAGGACATGGTCCGTTCATTCCCGGATACCCGAGCACCCCGACACGGCATCCGCAGGGTCTCGGCTGCGAGTTCAATCAAGCCATTACGCTCGGACGTCGCTGGGGTGCCTTGGGGCTTGTTTGGAGGTCTTGGCAACAAGGCCAAGCGAGCCCACGCTACCACCGCAACCGCACCCATGTTTACTGGCAAGGGTCTGCTCGTCTGCCACATCTAGAAGACGCGGACTGTGCCGACCGTGGCGTCCAGATGTCTCAATGAAACTCACCCACGACACCAAAGGACTACCACCTTGCACGCGTCGTGCGTATGCGGCCATTGCCATTCCGCGACTTTCTCATGTGGCGTTTGCACTCTCCAGAAACGGTGGTTGGGGCTTACACCCCACCTTTACTGCCGCTCCCTGCCCTCCTTTCGCGCGGTCAGTTGCTGATGTATAACTGCTGATCCCCGCCCCCCGGTAACATCCAGTTCCTCACCTCTTCTTCAAACCTCACCGACTCATCCCCTTCGTACGCGCTCGGTACACGCGCTCCCGCATACCAACACCGCCGGCTCACCCCTCCAGCCCCGTTCCCCGTTCTTCGCAATGCTCGCAATGCACATTCTCCAGTCCCTCCTCCTCGCCACGGGCGCGTCGGCCGCGGCCTTTTTGGGCTGCACCACCTCCCTGAACGAGACCAACCCCGTCATTACCACGAGCAACAGTAACGAAGGGTGCCAGGTAGGTCTACGGCTGTTGGGTGGAGTAAGGAGGCCTAGTGACCGTTTTGCTGCCATTATGTTATGGATAGCACATCTGGACTAGTCAGCTCGAGACGAAGACTGCCTACTACCCCTCCCTTTGTACCCCCACAACACACTAACATACCAGGCCCACTGCCTCGGCATCGACCACAATTTTTCGTTCTTCGCGTCGACCAACGACTGCGTGTGCGGCAACGACGGCCACGTCGGCGCCGGGACGCGCGTCGCGGGCAACCCGGGCGCCTGCCCCGCGGAGTCGTGGGAGGCGTCGTCGCTCCTGTCAAAGCTCGAGTTCAAGGGCTGCTTTACGAGCTTGAAGATGGGCGGCGACTTCTTGTACTCGGACTATCCCGCCGGCAACCTCAATTCGTGTGAGGATGGCGGGTATGCCGTAGTCTACTCGTTCATCAGCAAGCATATCCCAGCGCCATTCCTTACCGCCTGCTCCAATGTCATGCCTACCGTCGCCGAACGCACGACCTGCCTCGACCCCTTCGTCACTTGGACCTATGGGCTGCCCGAGAACCAGGTCATCGGTGTCGATGAGCTCCCCGTCGACCCTGAGCCGTCCGCCAGCGCCAGCTCGTCCGCGAGTGCGTCGGCTAGCGCCTCCGAGGAACCGAGTGTCACCCCCTCGCCCAGTGCCACTCCGTCGCCCAGTGCCTCCGAGGAGCCCAGTGTCACCCCCTCGCCGAGTGTTACTCCTTCGCCGAGCGCCTCGGAGGAGCCGAGTGTCACCCCTTCGCCCAGCGCTACCCCCTCGCCCAGCGCTACCCCCTCGCCCAGCGCTACCCCCTCGCCCAGCGCCTCGGAGGAGCCCAGCGTCACCCCCTCGTCCAGCGCTTCGACCTCGTCCAGCCGGTCCCCGAACCCCACGTCGGGGAGTGGCCAGTGCCGCCGCCCTAACGGTAACCGCCCTGCTCAGCCCGGTCGCCCCGGCCGTCCCCGCCGCAACCTGTAGTGGACCTCGACAGCAACCCGAGCACACGTCCGCACCGCCCGCCAACGTGCAGGCACGTCGGCGTCGACACCGATTTCCCACCTTTTACACGCCGGCAAACCCCTCCCGGCGTGCCCTCCAGGACAGTGGCTGTACCGCGGCCGACGACGTTCTTTCCTCCCGGGCCATTTCTTTTGTTCGTGCTTTTCTTTCAGTAGTGGATTAATAATATAAAACGTAAAATGAAAACACAAACAGAATGAGGACTTTGTGTGTATGCACCTTCTGCCGCGGTCTCGGTCGCAGCCTGGGGAGCATTCAGTATGATCTACGATGGGTGTGGAGAGAGGCAAGGGCCGAAGGGCCGGGGTGGGATAGTGGTCCAGAAACAACCGCAGTGGCCATCAACCTCTGCCACTCTCCTCGTCGCACTGAACCTGAAACGGGCTAACCCACCCAGGGACGCGTTTCGTCGAGACCCAATTTGCTTCCGCTCTCCTCCACCCTCCCCGTCCACCTTTGGGCTGCGCGTCTCGTGCATGCCAACATCTAACCCCTCCCTCATCATCCCCCTTGTCTCCCCCTCCCCCTTGCTCCTTGCCTCCAACTCGGTGAACCCCTTGCATCGCCCCCCTTGAGGCATCGCCATGCCTCCCGTCCTCGTCTATCACGGCACGCCGCGCCTGTACCCCTCTGACGGCGACGGGAACGTTGCGGCCATCAGCTTTGCCCGCCCCGTGCGTGTCACGAGCGTGCGCGTCATCCCCTCCGGCGTTCAGCACCCCCTTGGTGTCGGGTGAGTCGAGACTCCGGGGTGGTGACCACGTTGGAAACGTAGGCGGTGCATTAAGCCTTTCGCGTGTCTGTTGCGGATGAGCCATGGCATGTCGCCTTCTGCGCGACGCGACTGCAATTCGACACCGCCTCGTCCCTTGCACACTGCTGCTCACACGCAGCGAAACGGATGCCCAACCATTCACCGCCGAGCTGCTCCTCAACGCGGCCCCGGACTCCGTAAACGCCCCCGCACGCACGACGATCAACGTTGAGCCCGCCCCACAAGCGCTCGATTATGTCGTGGACATGCCTGCAGACGTGAGTCATGCCAAGCCGTTGCCATACTGACGCCAGACCGCGACTCGCTTAGTTGTCATCCGCGCGCCCGCACAACGCATCACGCTCAGTCTGTACGCGTACCCCGACGACAGCGACGGGGCAGCCACGCCGCCAACGGGGGTCACCATCTCCTTGCCATCGCAACTTGGCCTGCCACGCCTCGAGAGCCTCCTCACGGCGCTCCCGGGCTCTGGAGGCGAGCAGCGTAGTCGTATCCTGCACACATTGGCGGTTCTCGCACACTCGTCTCTCTTCTCACTCGAGGATGTGCTCAAGTCTCCTGCACTGGGCGTGCTGTGCTCGGCAGGCGACGCGGGAGACGCAGAGGCAACGGTCGGTTTGGACGAGGCAGCTCGATCGGTGCTTGGCCTCGACTCGTCTGCGGCAGTTGACGCGCGCGCCTCCTTGCGTGCGCTCACCCGGCTCGATTCGCCTCACGACGCACCCTACCCATCCACGACATCGCCGTTTGCGGACGCCCTGGCGCTCGCCGCCGCCCAGCGCGACTCAACACATCCTCGTGCCGCCCAGGCGCTGGCGGTGACCATTTCGTGCATCGCACCCCTTGCGGACCGGCCCAACGACCCCCTGACCGAGGCGCTTCTCGCTCGCAGCCTGCCCCCTCTCGCCGCACATGCGATCGCGCGGGGCGCCGACGCGTCCCTCGCCATTCCTCGGCGGCACGCGCGCGCAGTCCTCGCGAGCCTCATCCCCGTCACCGCCGAGGTAGCCGTCGGCGGTTTTAGCTGTGCGGCAGGGACACGGAAACTGGCCCGCCCATTCATCGACGCGCTCCCCGTCGATGACCCGGTCCGCGCCGCCTGGATCATCCCAACGCCCTCGTCGACACCGGCCCTTGCCTCCCCATCACCCACGCCGAGCACGCTCGCGCCCCCCGTCACATCCGCACCGCACTCGGCCTTCTCCACCCCGGGCCTCTCAAGCAGCTCAATGGTCCCCTCGGCCCTCCCCGTCCCCGACCCCGCGCTCGCCCGGGCACTCGCGGCACCCTCGTCCTCGCACGTCATCACACCCACCCCGAACGAGCTCCTCGCCACCGTTGCACCGGCGCTCCTCGCCACGCTCACACTCGCCCAGCGGCCCCCGCTCGGACTGCCCCCCTCCCCCGTGCCGCCCTCGGGCGCGTTCGGGTCCGCATCGGCGTATGCCGGCAAGGTCTACTCGGCGCACGAGTTTAGGATGGAAAGGGATACCGTCTCGGGGCTGGGCGTCGGGCTCGCGGGTGTAGGGAGAAAGGCGAGCAGGCACGTGGATGAGTTTGTGGGTTAGCTGCAGGCAGAGTGGGGACGTGGGTGTACTCGTAGATGTTGTTGTAGCATTATTACATTCAATGCTGTGCGGCGTACAGGATAGGGTACAGGTCAGAAGGATAGGTCATGGTGCACGTCACGCATCCAACGCGTCTTCAACCTGGGCCTCGTCCAAATGCGTCTTCACCGGTATCGGCTCCCACCTGTGTGTCTGTTTTGGCGGATACACTCGATGTGGCACGGGCGAGTCGTCCATCTCCTTCTCCCAGGGAAAAGCAACAGTTGTCCGTGTTGTGTCCTTCGTCCTTCATAGCACCATAATGCATGTCTAGCGTGAGCCAAGCCGCACATTCACCATCTCTGTCAACGCCATGTTTAGACTCTTGCCACGCATGTAGTGAGACTGGAGAGGAGCAAGCGCGATATGCTGCCTGGCGAAATGGACGTTGGAAGCTCATATGGTTCATGGTGCAACAGCACCCCAACAGTACAGCACAGCACTGACACATACAAAAAACAATCGTACAAGCCCCATCCCTGTCTGTCCTACACCCACTGGGGACAGACCCAACCGCCTCCACGTTGGGCCGGGGTGCAATACGTCCTGAACGGCACGGGCGTTTCGTTCATCTCCTCCTCCCAGAGCTCACCCCATGTCCCATTACGCGTCTTCTCCGACGACCATCGAGTCTCTACACGCCGACGCTCTGTCGCCGTCGTCGATGCCCACACGTGGTCGGGATCGCTCGAGCGGAGGTCGGCCTGATCGAAGTCGATGAGACGCAGGCGGCCGTCGTCTTCGCTCCGCAGGATATGGCGCCACTCCACGTCTAGGTGCAGGACGTCGGCGGCGTGCAACTTGCGATAGAGGGTGCGGATGCGCGCTCTGCGTGTCAGCGTTACTTGTACTGGTACCCGTGCTTGTGCACCACGCCCGTGTTTGTGCTGGAGATAGCTGGCGTGCTTTGTGTCCAAGCGCACATCCGAGGTTGGTGACTGTGCGACGGAACGTCCTTGACGTCTCCAGAAACACAAGTGACAAGAGGCTCGACTCACCGAGTCGCAAGGTCGTCCCGTTCCTCCCTTGGGAGCGGTTTCCCTACGTCCTCCAAGACCGAACACAGTATCCGTGCTCGTTTGACACTTGAGCCGGGTGGATCGAGTGCGCCGATGCCCCAGTATCGTGGGACAAGAGAGCCCTGCTGTCCCTGGTCACCGAGATACCTGTAGATTGCGGCTTCGTTGAGCACGGCCTTGCGTGCAGTGACAATATTGAACCCGTTTGTCTGGTAGTAGTCCTCGTGAGGATCCTTGCTTACGTCTGGAAACAGCGAGATCCGGGATACTTTGAATATACACCGTACCGGCGCGCCGTCGCTACCCGGCGGAAAAAGTAGAGAGTCGTACGTGGTCGCGAGCGCCCCCGAGCCGCATTTGCCCAGCACCTCTATTCTGTATCCGGTTGCCGCCGCCGAGGGTGCTGAGCCGTTGGCACCTTCGGTGCGTGCACTGGCCAAGGCGTCGATAACCTCCCGGTCAAAGGCGTTGATGGCCTCCGGGTTGACGACGGTGCAGGTCATGTTGGCATACTCGCCCGATTGAGCACTGGCGCCAGAGAGCGTGAATGTACCTAGAGCTACTGGGTTCCCGAACGACCATCGCTGATTGATCAGAACCAGTTACCGATTCTGACTCACACTCTGGGTGTTACCCATGGCCGACTTGTCACGGAGATGAAGTGAGCAGAGGATGAACGGTAGTGTAATGTTGACAAACAGAAATGGAGGCTCGATGAGGTCACAGGACAAGTTTAGCACATTGGCGCAGGCTGGCACTGTTTGTACTGTTCCACCCACCTGAACGCGATTCCAACCACAAACAGCACTCAAGGGTCCCAGTCCAATATGCTGGGTGCAATCCTCTGCAGCGGTACATACAAAAGTACAAGCAACACAAGTCACCCTTCCAACGCTTCTTCAACCTAAGCCTCCTAGGCAAAGCTCTCTGGAGGAGGAAGCGGTTTCGGCATCCATTTCACCCTCTCCTTGGGCGGATACTCCCGAAACGGTACGGGCGACTCGTCCATATCCCCTTCCCACAACTCAAGCCAAGTCCCGTTGCGGTACTGCTCTGAACTCCACCGCAACTCCACGTTGTGCCGCTCCCCCAGCGTGTTCGAGCGCCATATAGTGTCTGTTTCGTTGGTGCGCACGTGAGCCTGGTCGAAATCGATAAGACGTAGTCGCCCATCTTCATCCCGTAGGATGTGCCGCCAGTCCACGTCGAGGTGGACGACGCCGGCAGCGTGGAGCTTGCGGTACAGCGTACGGATGCGCGCTCTGTCAATGTCAGACTTGTGTGTTCGTGCTGATACTCGCGTACAGGGCCCAGCTACTCGCACTGCCAAACGGGGCCTGGCACTTACCGCGTTGCTGGATTGTCCTTTTCCTCGTCGGCGAGTCGTTTCCCTGCATCTTCCATGACAACGCACAGCACGTCGGCGTCCTTGAGCCTGCCACCAGGGGGGTCCAGTACCCCGATACACCAAAACCGGGGAACAAGACCGTCATTGCCCTGTTCTCCCTTGTCGCCGAGGTATCTATAGACTTCCGCCTCATTGAGCACAGCCTTGCGTGCGGTGACAGAGTTAAATCCGTTCGAGTAGTAATACGTTTCTGCCGGGTCCTTGCTGACGGGGGGAAACGTGTGGGGCCTGGATATCTTGAATATGCACGGCGATGGTCGCGCCCCTTCTCGGTGGAGGAGCGCGTCGTAGGTCGTAGCCAGCGCTCCCTCGCCTCGCTTACCCAACACCTCTATGCTGAGCGACCTGTCGGACTCGGCCATCGCGTGCGCATCTCCGCTAGAGCGCAGACTGCCGTTGTCGCTGGTCAAAGACTTGGTGTGGAATAGCGGAGGGTCGATGGCAGTCGGGTTGCGAATGGTACACGTCATGTTGGCAAACTCGCCCGCTTGTGCACTGGCCCTCGAGAGAGTGAAAGTGCCCGGAGGCGGCGGGGTGAAGGACATCCATCGCTGTTTGGTCAGCACATCAAAAGAGAAGGCTGGAAGCTGCCGTACTCACACCTAGCAAGTTCCCCATGGCGTTGGGGCGCTGTTACTCGAGTTGAAACGAGTTTGGGATGGGGTCGAGTGCATAGGTAAAGGAACAATGGCAAAGTGTTGACAGTGGATGGGCAGAAATGGACGATGTTGTGGGTTTGAGATTGGATGCAAGCAATGACGCAATCTGAGTGATCGACGTTGTAGCATCGGCCTGCCACCCAGTGCGGTTTGTTCGCCATCGGCCGCTCACCGCACCTGCACACGATCACAATTTCCGACTGGTCAGTGTGCTGCCAGCTGCAGAATGTAGTACTCTTAACTCTTCTGGGAAGCGGAGGCGACTGTGATGTACATTATATGGCATAACAGAGGTTGACCTATGGTACAGATGTTGGGCCAGAAGAAACTCAGTGGCTGGGCTCGCCAGTATTGTGCGGAAGGGGTGACCGGGGTTCTTGACGTTCTTGCGGATCGTGCAGGCACACTGACACGGCATCCTCGCTGGACGAGCACAAGTCGGTGCTACGGCGTGCCTCGGTAGGCAGGTCCTCATCCCTCCCTGCAGGCGATCCTTCGAGCTCGTCGGGAGTGTTTTCGTCGGGAGGGTAATCGTCGGGAGGGTTCTCGGTGTCCGGCATCGGCGATTCGTCCATCTCACCCTCCCAGAACTTCCCATGCCACGAACCGTTGTTGTACAGCGGCCCTTCATCCTTCAATTTCGCCTCGACATGGTAGCGTTCGCTTTTCCTGACACCGGGCCAGATGTGTTCTTCGACGCTGCTGCGCAAACGGGCCTGGTCGAAGTCGATGAGGCGCAGCTGTCCGTCCACAGGGCTCCGAAGGACGTGGCGCAAGTCTATGTCGCGGTGCAGCACACCGGCGTCGTGAAGTTTGCGGTACAGCGTACGAACACGTGCACTGTTGAGGTTAGCGGTTGTTCTCAACGCTCTGGTGGCTCATACTCTTTATCTGAAGAGTACGCCTCCAGCTCGAGACGGCACTCACCGATTGGCAAGGTCGTCCATTGCCCCGTCTGGGAGGCAGTTGCCAGCATCTTCCATGACCGCGCATAGCTCGTCGGCGTTCCTTAGCCTGCCACCTGGTGGAGAGAGCACACCGATACCCCAGTACCGGGGTGTAATGTCGCCTTGCAACCCTTTGTCGCCCAGGTACTTGTAGATTTCGGCTTCGTTGAGGACTGCCTTGCGCGCTGTCTCAATGTTGTATCCATTGGACCAGTAGTAATCCTCCATTGGGTCTTTGCTAACGTCGGGGAGCATGCACATGTTGGCGACTTTGAAGATACACGGTAAGGGCGGGGCACCGGGTCGATGAAGAAGTGCGTCATACGTCTTTGCCAGCGCCCCCTCACCGCGCTCGCTCAAGACCTCAAGGCTCAAACCGGATTCGGGTGCGGCGGCGGTCGGTGGACTGCTGCGTGTGGCGGCTGAGTGATCGGGCGTAGCCGGGATCTTGAAGGGGCGAGGGTCAAGTGCCTCTGGATTGCGGATGGTGCATGTCATGTTGGCATATTCGCCCGCTCGCTTGCTGGCGCACGAGAGGGTGAAGGTGCCAGGAGGTGGTGGTGGGGGCGATATCCACTACTTGATCAGCATGGCAGGACCGGAGTTCGGCCCCACGCTCACACTTGTAACGTTGCCCATGATCGGGCGAATGAATGGGACATGTATGTGAGAGGAGAGGAGCAAAATGAAACGACAAACATACGAGGTGTGGTCCTGAGAGGTGGCAGGTGGGGGCCCGCGTTACGTGGCTGAAACGCGGAAGCGGATGCAGCATGCAGCAGCTCCCTTGCTCACCTCTGAGCCAGCCCCTGGGACCTTCGGCGACACCCCACACGCTCACCAATCTTTGCGTCAATTATCATGGCCTGTGTTGTCAGAGCCCGATATAGAGGCTACAGGGCGGCTCTGGAGCCTGCCTCGTCGACGGAAACGTGCAGCATCGTATAGCGCAGGGATCACGAAGGTCCCCTAGCTGGTTGCAGAATACGTCAAAAGACACTGCAGGGTGGGGAGCACACATGCGTCCATTGGTCTGGCGAGAGGGGCAATGTGGGTGTGGGATGGAGCGATCAGAAGAGACAACGTGATTGACCCGATCGACGTGGTAGTTTGTGATGACGAGGTTGCTCGCCGTTGGGTGACTGCTGGAGGAGTGACTGCTGGCATCAAATCGAGACCCCACTTTCGTAGCATATGCGACTTTGTTTTAGCATTCGTCTGCGCATGCATTCATAATGGCGGCGATGCGGACTGAAAGGGGTGCCACGAGCAAAGAAGATGGCCGACGTGGGGAAGAGATCTAAGAGTGGTTGGTCATGACTTGCGTTGTTGATGCTCCTATAGTCAGGATACTAACATACATGTTGAGTTGCTACAAAGATTCAAAGCTCTAGAAGCCAACGTCTCATTCATCGCCGTCTTACTGGCACCGACGGTGAGCTGAGGACGTACCGGCCACGGTATCAATGGTCTAGCTAGTCCTTGGTATCGTCTGTTGGAGCCTTTCTCTCTCTCTCGGAATGGGTGGGAAGCCCACGGTATCCCACGGGAGGAAAGGGCATCAGCATGTTCCGAGTCATGCGAATATTGTACCATTCGTCGTAGGCCTTTGGATCCCTGTTAAACCACTCTTGATGGTCTGGGGTGAGGGGAAGGACTGGTCGTAAGTCGTAGTAGAGTCCCCCACGCTTGCCAATCTCATATAGCTGGATATCGGTCACGCCGCCCATTGTTTTGGAGGTCAAGTCGCCCATTGTTTCGGCAGCCTTCAGCGCAGGGTGGCGACGACCGTACACTGCAAAGGTGCTGGGGAGCCAATCGGCCGATTCGGCAGGACCAACAAAGCCTGGGGGTAGGGCAATGCGAATGTTGCCCTGGGACGTGTTAGTGTTATACAATAGGCTTAGGCCTCACAAAGATGAGGGCGTCTTCACCATCGCACTCCTCGAAATGCTCCCATATCTCTGGCATTGACGCCAGCTTGTTCGTACGCCTAAGGGCACCGATCCAGGGGTTTCGAGGACAGGATGCCATGTCCTCCGGGGTGATGTCGGATGCAGCGAGCCATATACCAGGGCCATTGTCGTGGTATGTCTCACGGAGCATTTGCGTTCCCTCGGCGACCTTGTCCAATCGTGACTGATAGGGTTTCAGAGTGGACTCTTGTTCGTACTCGTCAAAGTCGGCAACGGTGGCGACGCATTGGAGGTAGGCCTGAACATCCAGAGGTTGACTGCTGTAAGCAGATGCTCATGCTCAGCGAGACAGTTACACACGCTTCAGGTGCAAGATCAAGGTCGATGATGTAGTCTTCAGGCCGTTCCGACCCCAAAAAATACGAGCACGGCGAGTCGGACGCATTGGCAGTGCTGCAGACAGGTCAACAACGTGAATCCCTTGGAGGCTCACGATGAGGAGGCCATATTGGAAACCGGGGTTGTCTGGTGAGCGGTGTGACCACGAACGAGGAGGATGCAAGCCCAAGTTCGCCTACCGTGGTAGAAAGTGGTAGGTGCGGAGGATGTTTGTAGCTGTTGTGGAATGGTGGCGATCGCACGCGATGGGGGCCTAGATCCATGTCACCATGCTGCATTTCGGAGTTTAGCTCTGTGGCAGTGGCTGAAACGCGTCGTCGATGCAGCAGCTTCCCCCGCTCTGGCCAGCGGCAGCGGTTTCTGCCACATTGACGAAACAGCGGTACAGCGGATAGCTACCTAGACAGTGACCCATCTCGATGGCAATCAGCTCGCCAGCTGGAATTGCCACTCATGGCCTGTGTAAACCGTGCGCAATACAGCGGCCACCTCGTCAGAAGCGGACAGCAATCGCCAAGCCTCAATCACTTTGGTTCTACAAAGTAACGCATAGGCAAGGTTCACGAAGGTCCAGCGACCGGTTGCAGCATACGTCAATACTTGTAGACACTGCAGCGTGGGAGCAGACATGTGTCCATTGGTCTGCGATACAGTAGCTGCAACCATTGTGATGGAGCGATAAGAAGATTGTGTTTAACGCGATCGGCGCGATCGACGCGTCCCACTACAGTACCTGTGTCCCTATTTGCAGACCTGTCCATATCGTGGCACCCAGATCCATTGCCTGGAACAATGCCAGCTCTTGTCCACCCCATGGTCCATGTTGTCTCAAAACAATAGTCGGTAGTCGAGTCATAGGCATCGCTAGCTTCGCTCCTGCATCCTGCCAACCGGTGCACGTGCGCTTGTTGGCAATCGCGCCTGGTGCAAGGTGCCTCGTGTCCGTTGTCGACGATGACGACAGCCGGCTTGCTCGTCTGCATCGCACTCGGCATGTTCACTGCAACTATTTCGAATCGTAACGAGGACATGAATCCTCCCGACTCGGACAAATACCAACACCACTACTAGCCGCTCAATGGCGCCCGACGTCGGCTACTGATGTGCCACACTCCACAGTCCCCTCAGACCTCGGTCCGTGCGCCCAAAAGATAAGCACCATGTTCACGATAAGCCCATTTTCGGCCGACCAATCACAGGAGGCGTTGGCAAGAGTGTCTAGTGATCAGCTGATGCTGCCGCCGGGGAAGAAAGGCACGCGGCGTAAACCTATTCCTCTTAGCGACCTCGTGACGACGAGTGACAACGAGGCACAATGCCTGCAACCGCCAGACTCTGAGCGCAGAGACATACCATATACCGTACGTCACTACCGCAGTCACCAATCGTCGTCGTCTTGGGCGTTCTGCCGCTTTTAGCCATTCTACATCCACATTTATCCTCCCCCTGGAACCCCCGCGGTGTGCCCCGGGCCCCGCGGGGGATGTGCGGATGGCGTAAACGTGCTCGTGCCTGGGTGGTGGTGGCGCCGACCGAGCCCAATGACAAGGGGGCGGCCAACTCGACGGTCTCAATCGTCGCCTCAACCCCCCCCTCTGTACCTCTCTGGCCTCCTTTGGTGCGGATTCTGCTAGCTATGCATCCTGCCTGGGCTGCATGCCGCATACCCCAGCTACTGCGGTATGGCGTGCGTGCGTGTGGTACGCGATCGGCTTGCTCAGCGACCCAACGACGATAGCCTCGATAGCGCTGCGGCGGCCTACTGGCCAAACGGGGGGGCAGACTGACCCGCGCTCGCTGACACTGACGTCGAGCAACCACCGAGCTGGGCCAGCATAAATGGCCCGCCGGCCGGAGCACGGGTTGCCCCAGTTTCCATTCCATCTGCAAGTAACCGCCACCCACCCAGCTGCATAAAGTCACCTGCGCCCAGCACCGGCGCCTGTCACCCCCAAGTACCGCATTCACCACAGCAACCCCAGCGACCCCGTACCAAACGAGCTCCCCCCTTCAACCACCAGACCTATCACTCCCACCACAACACCCCCACCACAATGCTCACCCTCGCCCGCGTCCCCCGCGCCAACCTCCTCCGCGCGGCCCCCCGCCTCGTCCGCGCCGCATCCGGACGCAACACGGCGCCCGAGGCCTCGGGCCCGCTCTTCCCCAAGGTCGAGCCGCGCAAGGACTCGTCGGGCCCGCTCTTCAAGCCCCACCCCAACGCGCTGCCCAACTATGTCAGGCGCGGCTCGGGCGCAGACATCAAGGTCACGGGCTCGGCGCCCCAGGCTCCCCACGCCGCCGAGCGCAAGAAGATGGCCGGGAGCGGGAGCTTTAACGCGCTGCGGGACAATGTGAGTGGGGCCGGGTGCTTGGAGGGTGACTGTGGTGTGGTGGACACTGGAGGGCAGTGAAGGTCGGTAGAAGAGTTGCCGGGCGAGGACAGTTCAGATGGCGTGAGCGGCAGTGTCGGCGCAACGCGCCCCGACGTCCCACACAGCACGCACATCCACACGCATCCGTCCGCGTTCCTCCGCACTCTCTCACATCATTCTCACCCTTGACTTCCAATGCTGACAGTCAGGATGGCCGCAACTAAGCGCCTGATGACGACGTGAGCTGGTCCCGATACGTTCGGACAGCTCTCCGCCTTTCGCACGCGAAGCCGTCTTCCCCTTTCCCCATCGTCGAACGCGCCCCCCGTCACAATGTGGTTACACCACTCTAAAACTCCCACCGCCCAGCACCTCAACCATCAGCCGAGGCCAAACCGGCCAACAAACCACTACCCGTCCAACTCTAGAGCGTCCTCGACACGCAACCACTGCTACATCCCCATCGAGCACTGTGCCCACAGCCACCACCCAATCACCCAGCACCACTGCAACTATCGCAACCACCGAAACTATCGCAACCACCGCAACTACCACGCTACACCAATCTACTGCCCAGCAGCACCATCCCAGCACCCGCGAACCAGCCACAGGCTATTACCCACTTCCACGGTATAACCCGTCCCCACCCGCGCCGCGGACGCACCCTCGGCCGGCGTGAAAAGATCGACTCAGTCGGTAGGCGATCGCGCTTAGCTTGCGAGGAGAGGAGACAAGATGAGGAAACGAGACGAGGAGACAAGATGAGGAAACGAGACGAGGAGACGAGGAGAGGGGCGAGAGGAGAGTGTGAAAAGGAATACAGGAAAGAGAATGATAGTGTTCAGAAGTATGAGTCAGAAGGTTTATGCAACTCTCGTGGATCCATAGCACACGCCCTCTGGCTGCTATCAGCGGCTGAGCACCGACCGAAGAAATGTCGATACTATCAAGGATTACCCGAGTATCAAGATTGCTGGGTAAGGGCAAGCGTGTGGGTCCCACTAGTGTTCTTGGCAGTCGTGCGACAGCTAGTGACTACCCGGACGCGGGATGATTATCCGGGTATCAGATAGTACCTTGTCAAGCTGTTCGGATGTCTGCAGCGACTGGGGGAAATGTGATGATATGCCATGTGGATCTACTATCCGTCTGCCCCCCTACTGTGTCTCACCGCCTACCTCCTCCCCTCCACTCGCACATGCCTAGCTCCTCTCCTCCACTCGCACCATGCCTACCTCCACACAACGCCCCCGGCGCCTACTCCCCCTTACTATCCCGCTTCCGCCCGTCCCCCTCGATCCACCTAATCCACTGGCCCAACTTGCCGTCGTCGACGTCGCCGTCGCCGCCCAGCACGTTGGGGCCCGTCTCGAGCACGCGCCCGTCGTCGCGGCGCACGTTGGTGACGAGGTCGGGGAGCTGGTCTTCGAGGGACCCGCGCATCTTGGCGGCGAATTCTTCCATCTGTGTGTGGGAAATGGGGCGGAGGGGTGTGTGAGGCGGGTTGTTGGGAGAGGCGAGGTGCATGTCGAGGAGAAGTGAGGGGAGGTGAGGGTCATGAGAGGACATGTTGGGAGGAAAGGAGCGGTTTGGGAGAGAAGAGGGGTCGAGAGGAGAAACGAGGTGGATGTGTCAAGACAAGACACAAGACCGGGCGAACGGCATGGTTTGGGCACAAAAGGAGCATCACGGACGGGCAGAACGTGTTAGGGAACAACGGAGAGTGGGTCGGACGGCGAGGTGGGAGAGCCGAGACCGACATGGTCATGAACGTGTAAACAAATCGTTGAGGACAGCCAAGGAATGGGTGCGGTCGAGAACGGGGGGAGAATGGCAGAACCCGCGAAGCAATGAAGAGTTGCCCCGAAGACAGAAGGAACAACACCAGAGGCAACGTCAGGAAACAGCACCAGGCAGAGACAATACCAGAACAGACCGAAGATAGAAAAACAAAACCAAGCGTCAGCACAATCCCTCCCCCAACAAAGCCAACTCACACTCCCCACCCCCAACCACTTGGCGGCACCCCACACACCCAGCGCGGTACTCGCGCCCACGATGGCGGTCGCGATCCCGAGCGCCTGGAAGCCGAGCCAGGGCGATACAGGGTGGAGTGTCTCGCCCTCTTCGTGGGCGGGGCCGTAGAGGGCGTCTTCTTCGCGGTTATTGAACGCGCGTGCGGCTTCGAGGGGGGAGAGGGGTTCCGCAGGGGGGGTGATGGTGCTGGGTTCTGTGTCTGGGGCGGTTGGGGGCGGGCCGTAGGATCGCTCGGTGTCGGGGGACTCTAGGGATGGAACGGGAGTAATGTTGTTGGTTATGGGTTGGATGGGTGCAGCGGCTTGGACTCCAGGTTCGGCCTTGACTCCAGGCTTCGCCGCGTCCAGTGCACGTAATGGCCGTGACCGATGCGCGTGCGATAGGAATTGCGGGGGTGCAGAGAGCTTGGCCGCTTGCCGGACGTAGGGGAGGACTAGGAGCGTGAGACCGGTCGTTAGTGCGAGCTGCCGTTAGCCTAGGGGAGTGGGGGTGTGGGGGTGTGGTGGATGCGAAACGAATAGAACAAGTACCACAGCCGTCGTCCACATGAGCAGTAATGAACACTGCGGGTAGCACAGACGCAGACGATGTAGAGCAAGCCCAGCCAAGCCTGCATAGCACGGCGGACAGGCAGAAAACAGACAACAGCGGAGAACGAACAGATCAAACACAGGACAGTACGGCAACACTACACAGCGCCACCGATCCCAACTTGTACAGAAGTCAACACACCCACACATCCCCCGCCCATCCCCTCGCCCTCAAGACGCGCCGGCAACCCCCAAAGTTCAGTCACAACCAGGGTACTCACCGCAGCACCAGCGACCGCGACCGCAACCTTTGGATTCGGCTTGTGGTCGTCAATATGCGGCTTCGCCGGCGTCGTCGACGTCGATGGTCCCGCATTTGCGCTCGCGTCCGTGATTTCGAGGTCGGCCATGCTATTTTCGTGTACAGAATGAGGAGAATGGCGACAATCCACCGCGCCAAACGGTTAAACGCAGCTGAAACGGAAATGTTGGTTGGGCACGGAGATTGGCCGATGACCGTGGAAAAGTCCTGGTACGTGCCTGGCAGCACCTCGGCTGCGTACATCTCGAACACACCACAGGTAAACGACAAAGTACGCATCGTTGCATTGTCCAAACCCACCGCCGCCCCGATGGAGTTCCGCGCCGCCCTCCGTACCGCCCACGCCCTGCGCGCTGCGCGCCCCCTCGCGCGGGCAGTGCGCCCTGTGCTCCGCCAGTCCCCGACCCAGTCTATCCTCCCGGCGCGGACGTTGGCGACGGCGCCGCGATGGGCGGAACATGCGGGGCCAAAAGTGACGGCGACGAACCGTGAGTCCTACCGTGTTTGGGGACTGTATCCACCGGGTTCTAGGGTCGTAGGTGGTCCTGGGCGGTGGACTATGGCCAAAGGGGTAGAGGTACTGAGAGAGCGGGACAAAATACGTCAACGTGTTAGCTTCGGACGGTAGATGTTGAGCGCGGAAGATGAAGACTAACAGCAGGTGCCGAAGTGACGCTCCGGCGGTTCTGGAAGAACGTCGACATTGCCGAGGAGGACGGTGGTGCGTACAATCTCAAGGCGACGGATCTAAACTGTGCCGGGTCGTCGCTGATGCGCTTGCTCTCGACTTTATGACTTGCTCCTTCCGGCTGTTGTGACGGTCTCGGTCTGACTGCTTCACTTGTCGCCCTTCGTCCTTGCCCCACCGCATCGGCTTGTGTCTTTTCCTTCCTCCCCCTCTTACATCTCTCTATCACCTCCACCGTGACCGCTCCCTCTTTCCCCTCCTCACCCGCCCTCTCGCCCACCCACTCACTCACTTCCCGCTACAGGCTACGTCATCAAGCTTGACCACCGCACGCTCAAGACGCCCGACGGCGCCAAGCTCATTATCCCCAAGGATCGGCTGCTGCTTGCGCTCCTCATTGTCAACGAGTGGGAGAACCAGGACAAGGTGCTCAAGCAGCATGCGCTCCCGATGGTGCGTGGAACCAAATGAGTGGAGCTGGGCGGGGAGGGGGTTGGTACGAGGTGTTGCAAGGTGTGGAGAGATTGCAGACGTTTAGGCGAGCTTGGACGGAAACGAGCTGGGATGACAGAGAAGGCGGCGTCTCTGGTGCTGTGAAAAGGGCGTCTCGATGAGGGAGAATTTCCACAGAGGTCTCAGATGTTGGCAGAAGAAGCAGGAGGCAGGCTGGAAAAGCAGCAAGCTTGTGCGGTGGGGTGCACATGTCGTGTGCAGCAGGGCTAGCCTCAGGACCACTGTCATGGGCGTACAGTCTGCAGCTGGCCCGACTATGAACGGCCGAGGACGGTCCGACAGCCGTCTGAATGCTTCCACATGGCACACAACCGCAGCTAACCTCAGACCTCGCTCGCGTCGCGCGCGATTGACGGGATGAACGACCCAAAGGTCCGCGAGGGCGTTGTTGACCTGCTGCTCTCTTTCCTCGAGACGGACACGATTTGGTGGGTATCTGTTCTTTATTTGACAGGATTTTGTGTCTCCACCGTTGTGCATTCTTGCCTCGACACGGTTCGACTTGTTTCATTCGACGTGAACCGCTCTGCTGTGGCACTCTGCCCGTGCTTCGACAACCCATCCTCTTCTTTGACACCCCGTGGCGTCTTGTTTCAACAAGCCTCCCTTGCTTTGACAAACCCTGGTCGTCAAACCCCTGCTTTGACAAACCCCGACATAAGGCCTTAACAGGTCTCAGGCTGCCTCCCACCCTCCCCCCCAGCACTCCGTCCAACGCAGGTCCCCCCCACCCCGCCTCTCCCAGCTAACACCCAGCTTCCCAAGCGACTCCCCGCGCACCCTAGTCCGCATCCAGCACGAACGCTGGGACCCGCTCTACAAGTGGCTCGACGAAACATACGGCGTGCACCTCACAGTCGCCGAGGGCATCTCGGTCCCCGAACAGAGCCCCGAGACGCTGGGGCGGATGCGCGCCGTCCTCGAAAAGATGAGCAACTACGAGCTCGCCGCCCTCGAGCGCGCAGTGTACGCGACAAAGAGCTTTGTCATTGGCCTCGCGCTCGTCACGGGCCGGCTCACCGCCGACCAGGCGGCCGCGGCTAGTCATGCAGAGGTCGATTCCCAGATTGAGCGCTGGGGCGAGGTTGAGGATTGTGAGTGTCACGGGGGGGGGGGGGGGGGGGGGGGGGGGGTGGCCACCACGGCCCCAGGGCGGGTGCTAAGGTCACCCCACACAGCCAAGCTTTCAGGGTTCACAGAACTGGTC
>JAMFRD010000089.1:0-101144 GCA_025502685.1 Pascua sp. PH4015B | reverse complement strand
GGCCCCGCCCCGCGGGGGAGGAGGGGAGAGGTGGAATAATGTGATTACTTGGTAGCGTCCGTCTCGGAAGACCTCAAGCATGGCCACGGAGCCCAGTACTGCGCGCCGACACCCTTCCTACTCACCACGACATAATTCCCCTCGCTGGGCGCGACATCGCTCGGATCCACACCGAGGGGCAGCGTCGAGTTCGAGATCTCCGTGTCATTCAGGACGGCCGCGAGCGCCGACGCCGTCATGGCCGCGACGTCGGCGAGGCTCGTCGGTGACGCGAGGGGCGAGGGGGAGGCCATCCTGCCTCGCTGGTAGGGGGGTGCGGGCTCGGGGTGTGGGCGCCGGGGTCGTGCGAGGACTCGGGGTGTGGGCGCCGGGGTCGTGCGAGGACTCGGGGTGTGGGCGCCGAGGACGGTCGCGACGCAGGAACGGCTACGCGGGTACGGGCACGCGGATGCAGCGGGTCGATCGGGTCGAGGGTCGGTTGAGGATGGGATGTGGAGATGGCGATGTGGATGTGGAGATTGCGATGGAGAGGTGGTCTGTGGTCCACTGCTGGGTAACTGGGTTTTCTGTAATCGTAGCGGCGGCCGGCGGCAAAAACACTGCCAGCTGGGTGGCCTAGTGGCCTGCGTCATCGAGGGGAGACGGAGACGGAGACAGGGTGGCGCACAGGTTGCCTCAGGCACAAAACCATGTCCTGGCGTCCTGCACAGGATGGTGTGGGAAGAAAGTATCGTCTCATTGCTCGTGTGCATACGTGCATGGGTCGTGCGCGCGCGTACATGGCACATGGGCGTATGGGCGTGTGTCATGGGCATGTATACTTCGGACATGGGGCATGTTTACTTCGGACACGGATGTACAGACTTCTCGGTACAGACGATTGCGGGGATGCTCGGACTGCCCTGACTCAGAGACTGATTCAGAGACTGACTCAGAGACTGACAGGCGCCTGGCCAAAGATGTCGCAGAAGACCTGGCGCGCCACGGCGCAGCGGGCGTCCTTGAGGCTCGCGCTCGGGTGGCTGGGTGTGAGTTCACATTTGCGACAAACATTGAACTCACTCTCCCTCATACTCTTCTCCGTCGACAGTGACGATGCCGAGGAAGAGTGTCGGCTGGCCAGGACGCTTCTGGACCTTTTGCGAGTACTTGGGCGGGGGCAGCGATGAGGTCTCGCAGAAATCTGGTGTCAGCTGTAATCAATGAGACATTAGCTTACGCTCGAGCTGCTTCTGCCAGTCGGTGTCGGTAAAGGTAGGAGAAGAGCCATTCTTCAAGTTCGTACGCGGCGGAGACCGGCCAGCAGGGCCTGGGATGAGCTAACGACACCGGGGGGTCCCCTCAGCTCACTAAGCAGATGCTCATGCTCATGAATCCACGAGATGAACCCCAGAACATTGAGGTCCAGTGCCTTCTTGCACACGCCCTCCTGGGCATCCTGCGGCGTCTTGTGGTCGCAGGGCTCGACGTAACGCTGGATGTGTTCGTCGTAGCCGACCAGGAGGGTCGATCCGTAGACTGTGTGGGTCAATACCTCCGAAGCTGGCGAGCCACCCACGCCAAGTATCCTGGTCATGTTTGAGCTCCATCCGCACCGCGATCTTGCTGTGCGGCTCGAACATGCCCAATGCAGCGAGCTTGTCGCTGAGGTACCTCTGGGCCGAACTAGGATTCTCGGGCGTGGAAGTGCGTGAGCTTGGGGGAGAGCTGGCGGCGTTGAATTCTTCGCCGTCATCCTCGACCTTGGGGAGAGTGGCCATGATAGGTGCGTGGACCCAGGAGAGAGCTCCGTCAGCGATGCAGGTAGTGAGGGTGGTGTTCTGCGCGTCGGTCTGAGGGACGTGTCAGCTGAATCGCTCCAGTGATTCCCAGCTGCACACCTTGAGTTTCCTGGGCTCGCCCGTCCACGTCTTGACTCCCCCGATCACCTCAACCGCCGCAATGTATTCAATCGAGTACCGGTTCTTGGGGAGGACTTTGAACAGGGGATTTTCGAATACCGCAGGGTGAGTCGGAGGAAGGATGAGAGTGAGGTGGGCAAGGTAACCGTGCTCGCCTGTAGGTGTCAGCTAGGGATCGTTGGTGAGCAGCTCACGGTTGTCAACTAGCACTTGATCGTATTTCCATTTGATGACAGGCTGGAGATAGTCTGCAAGGGAATGCAGCATCGAGTTCCAGACACGAGCGGGATGCTCGATGGCGAGAGGGGGAAGGTCGGGGTCCAGGCGGACAGCTGGCATGTGGGTCGTGTACTCGGAAGACGCTCGCTGCATTGGCACGTCGCAGTCTGAGGACCTAATGACGGCCGAGTTATTACACCATGGAGGCGGCGTCTTGCTGTCGGAAAGTTCGGCTGAGGTCGACTCGAACTCGTCCTCTCCATTCTTGTGCTGCTTGGGCTGATGGCTCAGCAACCTCTATCGGAAGTACAAAGCCTACCTTCTGACCAAGCAGGACGTGGTTTGACTGAGCCATCCACTCCTCCACCTGATCGCCTCCATCACAGTGTGACCTGGCACGAGTCTGTCGGGTGGGCATGAACTGGTAGCTGAACACTTGCTCTTGGTCGCTGTGTGGAAGGCTCGAGGCGTTAACGGTCGGCGGAAGGTGATTGTGGGAGAGAGGAGCTGAATGCTCTCCTGCGTTGTTCGGAGGAACGTCCAGTTCGTTGCTGTCGTCTTCCTCCTCGTCCTCCAGAAGCTGCTTTAACATCCTGGCGGCATGCTGGTTCTCGTCGGACGCACGGGCGCGGAGATTTTTGGGGAGCGGGAGAGGGGGAGGAAGGGTTTGTGCTTGGTAGGTAGCTACGTGGTGATTATGGCGCCCTTTGCTCTTGCGGAAGGGGAGAGTGGCGCCTGATGTGGGGGCACGTTGGTGGTCGCGGTTGCGGCGAAAGTGGTCTTGGCCGTAGACCCGGCGTACAATTTGACCGTACATTGGGAGAAGGGAATGATCTGGTTGTGAGCTTGAACCAGTGATGCGAAGACCGAAGCTCACCCTGCCAATGCAGTTGGCACGTCAGGTTCGCTGCGTAAATGATCGATGGTGCTAGTAAGCAGTGAGAGAGTGGTACGAGTACTGGATGTTGTGGACAGAAAGCTGTAGGGGCTCCCGTGAAGAGGAAGTTAAGAGAATGGGAGGAAGAGAGATGTCAGGAGTCTCAGAGGAAGGAAAAAGTTTCAAGAGAGGAAAGAAGGAAGGTTGGCGAGGAAGGTCACCCAGACGAGGGAAGGTAGAAGTCATCACGACCCAAGGAAAGTACGATGATGCCATTGTGGGGTCAAGAATATGACCTTTTGCTTGCTCCCTCTTCCAATCAAGAAATGCCTACAACCAAACAGAGACATTTATCATCGCACATTCACCTCCAACCATGGAGTCCGCATGCCTCAAGTAAACAAATGCCCAAATGGGCCGTGCACCAGAGGGCGACTGGCAGTTCATGTAACTGGCTCTAATGCAAACACTCCACCGTCCAGAGACCTGTGTTGTTATCGCTGCTCACTTGTCTCATCAATCAAACCTACATGGTGATTTCTGCTCAATTGTCTGGCGCGCGAGCTACTAGCCTTCCCAAGCTTCGTTCCCTGCTACCCATGGCACACACGTTGCACGCCGTCGGTTGGAATTTGCCACCCATTCGCCACTCTGTTTGCCACCCAAAAGTCGCCACCCACCTGAAACGGCAATGTGCGGAAGCAAACGCGTCACCCGACGTCACACCTCAACTCAACCGCAATGTTGCTTTCGAACTCTGGTTTACATTCCTCTCTGGATTTACCACCGCATCGCCCATCCTCTTGAACTTCTTTCCTCGAGACAACCTGATCGACTTTCTATAGCGACCATGGAGTCGAAATCGAGCAAGACGAAGAAGCTCAAGAAGTCGAGGAAGGTCGCGACCAAGGTCAAGCTTGAGACCGAGGAAGGCACACCCGACATTCCCCCGCCCAAGCGACGGAAGAAGAGCGAAGTCACAGCCGTCAAGGTCGAGGTTGAGGAGCACCTTACCGTTACAGCGACTTCGGACGTAGTGGACCCTGCTGAAGGGTCCACTCGCAAGGCTCGCAAGGCACCACCTCCCCAGCCGCCAGCGGAGAAGCGCGGATCGAGGTTCCGGAAGAAGTGGGTTTTATGTCGTGGTGAACTAACCCACACAGGTGTCCCATAGCCATCGGGGAGCGTGGTATGTTGCTACAAAAATGTGACACGCACATGCCCTTATTGACCTCCAGCTGAGCGCGTCATGTCTCAACGCATGGTTAGTCACCGCCTGGGGGTAACGCTGATCACCAGTTTATGATCAACCGCGACAAGCTGGATACGGGCGAAGGCGACCCGATCGAGCTGTTCAGCGTCGTGAGTTCAGCTACACAATGTGGCGAGAAGCTGACCGCCAGCTTGGCTCCACTGGCAACGTCTATGTAAGCAACACCGTTGAGGACGGCGACTCACCATAGACGGTCACCATTGGCCCTGTGCGCAAGTGCGACTGCCCTGATTGCAACGACGGGCTGAAGAATGTGCCGTGCAAGCATATCATCTTCATCTTGTAGGTTTCCAGGTGTGTGATACGTCAACCTAACCCCCAGCTTGAAGGTCCTCAAAGTGCCGCTGGACTCGCCCATCTGGTATCAAAAGGCGCTTCTTGTAAGTGACCCAGCTGTGTGGTTGCTGACTGCCAGGGATCTGAACTCCGCGCCGTCTTCAAAGATGCTCCGGCCGCAGTTGGCTCCAGTGTTGCTGTCTCCAAGAGTGTGCGCAAAGCGTACCTCCATGCGGCAGGCTACGAGGACGACGGCGGCGAAGAGGAGCCCGCTCAGGAAGACCCGGCAGCCGACAACTCGAAGCGTCTGTCCTCCATTGGCGACGACTGCCCTGTGTAAGCTACTTCCGCGTCGATGGTTGTTAGCTTACACCCAGCTGTTTTGAGGAGATGACTGCAGAGGACCACGCAGGTGACAAGCTAGTCTTTGACGAGTCGATTAAAGGCTGTGGGAAGCGTGAGCAAACGAGAGTGACAGCGCGACCTAACGTTAGCCCTGCACGCGGAATGCTTTGCCCAGTGGCAGCTCGCTGCTGTGAGTCAGCTTTTTGCTCCGTCCTCTCTTAAAGCTGACTTTTCCAGAAGAGGAACGGGGGGGACGTGACCTGTGTTTGGTGCCGCAACATCTGGGTCGTGCCTGCTGCCAACGTCGGCGGAGACCCGGCCTCCGGTGTTGTCACAACGTCCAAGGGATAGTTCGTGCTGATCGATCTGCCAATGCTAACTCTACAGCCTCAACTTGGCCGCGAGCGTCGGAATCAGCCGCCAGCGCGACACGAGGTGCGTTGCGAGGTTTGGCCAAACTGACAGCAGTTCGTACTATTATGGTCCGCGCAGGGGCGAGAAGATGTGGATGGCAAAGTATCGCTACCGCGACGACGACTAGGAGAAGCAAGCGAAGAGGAGCCTGATGGCTGCACTGTGATAACTACCTTTCGAATACCATTAACCCAATACCCAAAACACGACCGCATACCCAACACGCGATTCCCTTCGACATCAACGCTTTGTACCCTTGCTCTATGTGTATACCACATCCCAGACAGTCGGATGTATCATGTCTCTTGTGCGTCTGCGTCTATCCCTCTAAGAGTGCGCTCCATCTCTCCACGGTGGAGCGGAGGAGAGCGAGCTCGTCAATGACAATCGTCATCGCCATGGTCTGCAGGCGGTCCGCGGGGGTGAGTGCCTGCGGTCAGCCCAGTACGGGACAAAGCTCACCTCTCGCAAGTCGTACACCGCGCCCACGGAGAGATCGGGTCGGTGCAAGCCCTGGATCCTCCGCTCGAGCAGTTCGAGGACCTTGCGCACTGCTGCAGAAATGTGCGGCTGCAACGTGATCGGGGCCGCCTCAGCCTCGGTCTCGGAGTCGTCCTCGGCAGACAGTGCAGTCCATGCGCGCTCGAGGGACGCGATAGCGTCCACGATAGTGTCGACCATCGCCCCCTGCTTTGATTCGGACGTAGTAACCACACCCCCTGGCGCCGAGTCATTGACGGCCTGGACGAGGAAGACGCCAAACAGGCGCAGCGACACCTGTCCCGCATGGTTGAGGTGCGCCACGCCATCCCGAGACGCGGGCTTGCAGAGGAGCTCGTCCTCGTCCTCCTCCCGGAGTCGCGCGACGACCTGGGCCTCGACCGCATCCCATGCGAGGGTAGCATCGGGGGGCAACTCGCCCATGTCCCACGTGATTCCGAGGCCCGCAAACCCATCCTCGTCTGCGTCTGACCCATCCAGTTCCTCCGACTGGCCTGACGGAGTTGCACCGGGGACAAACCCCCACTCGACGAGGAGACGCGCGGGCCCTATCCCGTCGCCGTACGAGTTCATCACCTCCCGTCCCCGCCGCACGGGTTTCTCGACGTACATGTCCACCGTGTCGAGTTCGCGCTGGATGCGCGCCCGCGCCACCGTGTCGAGATGCTCGAGTCGGAGCGGCACGTCCTCCCACTCTCCCACATGGTTGCGCTGCGGCGCACCGAGGAACTGCGCGTCGTGGACGCACGCAGCGAGCGAGCCGCAGATGTGGCACACAAAGTCGTCGCTCGCAAGGGACGTGTGTGAGACCCCCCCATCGGCGTGGTTGAGCACGTCGGCGAACGGACACAGCGCGACCGTGTGGAACAGGTCGATCACGAACGCGCGCGTCGAGACGAGGCTGAAGGCGTGCGCGAACGCGACGAACGGCGAGGGTCCGGGGTGCGCGCGTGTCGAGGGGAGGTGGGGCGCGGTGGCCGCGTAGTACTGCTGCATGGCGGCCTGGGCGTTAGTGTCGTGCCCGTGAGCAGTGTCTCCCAGGCAGCTTGGAGTCTGGACCTCTGGTTCATGCACGGCGCCTCGTGGAACAGTATCGTGTCCCACTTGCTCAGCCGTCAAGGCAGTTCTGGAACGCAGGGGTAATTCTTTCTCTCATAGCCCCGCACCTGTCTCGTACCCCTCCCCGCGCACACTCACCAGCCCAAGCCCCTCCGCATTCCGCTTCCCCAAGTCCCTCTCCGCCTCGGTGCCCCTAAGCCACTTTTCCGCCTCGCGCGCGTCGCTCCCGGCCGGCCACAGCGGCCAGAGCACGGGGACGGGCACAATCTCGCGCGGCAGACTCTGGAGGTATCCCCAGAAGCGCGAGTCGGGGCCGAGGCGGAGTTCGTGGAGCACCGCAAGTGTGAGTGCGAGGATCGTGTGCGACGTGTGTGTCGCGCTCGGCAGCTCATGCGGCGGTGCGAGCGAGGTGCGCGTCGAGAGGAGCGCCGTCTTGGGGATCTTGCAGACTGCCATCAGCGGGGCTCTGATGTGTGTGTGTGTGTGGGGGGGGGGGGGGGGTTGTAGACCACGTCGTGAGGAGTACATATGACCCCAAGTCTACCACGCGCCTCAGCGCCAATCACCCGTGTACGTTCCACTCACTCGTCTCGCCGATATTCAAGTCGCGGGCCGCGAGCAGACGCCACCCGCTCCCGTCTGCCATGTCCGCGACGCGCACGCCCGGGTGCCGGTACACGCCGTGCGCGTCGAGCCACGCCTCGAGAACCGCGATCGAGGGCGCGGGCTGGCCCTCAAAGAGGCCAGTCGGCGGGGTCATGGGCGCATGCCCCCGGCTGTGGGTGAAGAGGTGGTGTCAACATGTCAACGTTGGCTGGGATGTTATTTTGGCTGGGGCCGAACAGACGGAGCATTTTCGCAACCTCCACCTCCACCGGCCGGGTGGCTCTGATGACGCGGGCCGTGCCAGGCAGGCCGGCGTCGGTGATGTGAGGTGTGTGGTTTGTGAGTGAGCGGGGGATAGTGGGATAAGAGCAGTTAGGTCGTGGCGGAGATTACTGGGGAGGGACACTGACCGGGCACAAAAATTGCCATGGCTGCGGGCTGGCTCTCAGCAGAGACAGCCACGGTAGTGTCACTATGGATCCAAACGGAATGGACAACAGTCGATGGCTGATAGGTGATCACGTTGAGTCATCAGCCATGAGAAGAAGTGGAAGCTCAATGGCAATGATCGTCGCTTCGGGTCAAGGAGAAGATCGTGCCGAAACGCACAAACCTGTTCGCGGATTGATGTGTTCTGGCAAGCAGAGAGCGCATTGCAGGCCGCAGGCGACCTCTGACGGTGGACAGTTCGACACCTTGACCGTGACGTTAATTGAGGCTACGCCAAAGACCATCACTCGCCTCGTTACCAATTCCCAATGTGCATCATGCAGGTACAACTCCAATTCCCACTCGTTTGCATCGCCAGCGGCCATTGTTTACCCCTCGACACCCTTCGGCAGCGCTGCCACAGCACCGCCTGGGAGCGAAGTTTGCCGATATCCCCGCCGTGGAGGCTGGCGGAACGCAGGCCGAGGCCCAGAGGACTGTCATGCGTATGAACTCCCGCCGCGAATCCTATTTTTCTCTTCTCCAGCCTCGACATCCCTTGCTTCCCACCACTTGCTGCGCCGAACCGCTACCCGCGCTCTTACTAATCTCACATCATACATTATTGCTCCTCAGAAGCTTTCATTGAGAGACCCCTCCCAGCTGTCAGAGCCTCGTACATATCCGACTCTCGCTCGCGTCGCTGTCGTTTTGTTGTCCCCCCTCCGCTCTCCCCAACTGCCCCGTTGTGCACCCCAGCACGCTCATCCTCCGTATCGTCGCCCTCGCTGCCGTTCTCAACGTCAGACCCTCTCCTACCCACTCTTCCGTCCGCTCTGCCATCGCCGACGCCAGGCCGCGTGCACACCTCCATCCCCGTCGTGTTGCCGTATCGTTCTCGTTCGCCGACTCGGGACGCTCCTGCCTGTATCCGATTCCTGTCCGCACCTCCTGCACCTCCCCCCCCTCCCAACGCCTCCCACCGGATGACCCACCGTGCCGTCAGTGACATTCCCGACGCCGCGCCTTCGACTGTGGGCGTTACGCCCCCATGCCCCGTCTCCGAGTCAGAGCCCGCATGTGAGGGTGAGCTCACGACCAAGCCGAGCACCTCGTCACTCAGACAGGTTCCCGGGGTCAAGGCCGATGACATCGGCCCGCCCCCAGACGGCGGGATCGACGCGTGGCTCCGCGTCCTCTCAGCGATGATCCTGCCCTTCTGCATCTTCGGTTTCAGTGAGTCACCCGTGCGCCCCTCCCACCCACGCCCCCAGCTGACATCCAGTCATGGCATTTGGACAGCTGAAGGAATATTACCTCGCCCACCAGCTGAGGGGTACGACAAGTCGACGGTGGCGTGGCTCGGCTCGATCGTGTCCTTCGCAGAGTTCTCGCTCGCCATCTTCTCCGGTCACTTCCTCGACATCCACGGCCCTCCGCCTGCTGGTCGTCGGGTGCACTGCACTCTCGTTCGTCGCGCTCGTCGGGCTCGCCTGTGAGTGACCTTGGCGCCCGGTCCTGAGCTCACAACAGTCTCCACCAAGTACTGGCAGTTCCTCCTGTCGTTCCTCGCGTTCGGTGTGGCCGCCTCGTTCGCGTACGCGCCCTCCGGAGCTGTCGTGGCGCGCTGGTTCCTCCGCCGCCGCAGTACGGCCATCGGCATCGTCATTTGCGGCTCGGGCATCGGCGGGATTATCTACCCGTTCATGTTGGAGAAGCTGTTCCAGCGCCTGTGTGAGTCCGCTGTCCGCGACACCGGCTAGCAGCTGACCGCAGCTTACCGCGACACGATGCTCATCATCGGCGCGTTCAACTTTGTCCCCATGCTGCCCGCGTGCTTCTTCATGAAGGCCCGCCTGCCGCCGAGCGCCCCGCCGCCGTGGAGCGACGTGGCCCGACCGTGGAAGGAGGCGCCGTACGTCTTCCTCGTAGTCGGTGGCGTGCTGTACGGGACCAAGTGGGTGGCCCTCCTGTCCCGCGCTGACTGCAGCCTCATGTCGCCCACGTTCTCGGCGCTCACGTACGCCCAGTCGAACGGCCTCCCAGACACCGTGTCCGTGTACTCGATCGGATCCTGCAGGCGGGCTCGGTCGTGGGCCGCCTCGGCTCGGGCGTCCTCGCCGACGCGGTCGGCGTTATGCGCGTGTGGTGCTCCATCGGCGCCGCGTCTGCCGTGGTCATGTTCGCGTTCTGCCGCCCGTCGGCCCTGCGCCCACCGTCGTCGGCCTCCTCCTCTGGGGCGCGCTGAACGGCGCGTGGTTCACGCTCGCAGGCGGCGCGACAGCCTCCGTCTCCCCGCTCGACGAGACGGGCATGCGCTTCGGCATGCTCATCACTTGTCTCGCCATCCCGTCGCTCGTGGGTCCCGTCATATTTGGTGGTAAGTTCCGCGCTGAGACGATGAGTGTAAACGCTGACCACAGCGCTCGTTACTGCCGCCCACGACCGGTACACGTACGCGGGCATCTACTGCGGCGCGCTGTTCCTTGTCTCAGGTATCGTGTCGAACGGCATCACGGCGTATCGCTGGTGGCGCAAGCGCGAGGGGGTACATGGAGACGAGGAAAACGCGCTCGAGAACGAGCTTGCGCACGCTCCTGAGGGGAAAGCGGAGGCTTGCGTCCGGGATTCGACATGACACTCCCCGCGAGCCCCACCTGGAATTTGGAACTTGATCGCCGGGGCCCGATGGGAGCTCTGGGGTTGTTGTAGACTATATCCCTGTATCTAGATATACGCATGTCCTTGCTGGTTGGACGGTTGTGCAACTCGCAACATTCCTGCGACTGTGTCGGCTCGTGCCTGCCAAGAGATTCTCTGCCGTCCAGGAACCTGTGCGCCGTTTGGAATGGACCCTGCCAAGCGACAAAAGCGGGGTCGGACTGCCACCGAGGCCGTCGACAGCCGACTCGCGACTTGGCTGCGGTTGTGGGGAGCATCCTGACCGCGGCCAGGCCTAGAAGGCCCTCATCTGTGCCTATTCCAGTCGTGTTGGGGATCTCCAGTGAGCTCCCGACCTCGAGCAGAGCTAGCAGAGCATGAGTAATGGGGACTATACCACTCGTTGGTGGACAAACGAACGATACCGAGCCACCAACGATCGAGACCTCGCCGATCTGCGGATCACATTTCGACGTCGCTTTCCGTGATTCGTGACCGCCATGAGCTTGGCGTCGCCTCGTTTACTGTAGGTTCCGTTGCCGGCATACAACTTTACCCATAAAGTGACACTTTGCCAATGTATCAGAGGTGGTCTGCAGGCTTGCACTACCAGTCACGTCAACGGACAAATTGTACGGCAGGGTTCGGTTGACCAGTCTAGAATGAATCAGCAGCGGGAAGAGAACTCGATTCGTTGGGTCCTGCCATCGAATCGCTCCGTGTTTGATGGGGCACGTGCAAGTCTCAGCCGCCGGAACTTGTATTGTAGGGATTCTCCCTGCCAGCTGTTAAAGCTGTTAAATTCATGGACGTGATCCACTCCACTGTTGCCCGAGGTATGCCTCTCAGGCGTCCGAAGGCGTACGTACGCGTTGCGTTGAGAGGACGTTGACACGAGTACCAAGTCGCATTGAGTTGGCGAGCAAGGGCCGTCTTGAGGCAGTAATTTGAAACAGGATGTTTATATTTGACCTCGTTAACTTCGGTCAAGAGCACCACATTGGACAACTATTGCGAAGCCAAGAGCGCCAAGATATTGTGATGCCAAGAGCGCCAAGATTGCCCCTTTGAGGATGCCATTGGCCCTCTCCTTTAATCAGGCTGCCATGTGACGTGACTGACCGCCGGCGACACTAGCGCCGTTCCTCGTTGCCGTGTCGTTTGCAAAGGCTTTTTGCAGGTAATTAGGGCCCCATGGGTTCCACAACCGTCCTGAGACTCGGGACACTACTCGACCTGCTCGCCCAGGAGGAGCCCTGCTCGTCTGACGCTACTGAGACCTCAGACTGACAAACGAAATGCTACGCGCCCGTTGCGCTCTGTCAAGGTGGCAGATAGTTGCTCCGGAGCACTGCCATGCTGGAACTGATATAACATGGAGCGCCATTGTACTGCACCCCTACGCTCCCCGTGTTAATCACATCATATCACCAACATGAAGGAAGACGAGAAGCTTCATGCCGAGCAGGCCTGGGACGACCGCAGCGCCAGTGTGGATGCCGACGGCGCCCCCATTCGTCGTGGCTCCGTCATGGTCGGCCACATGGTCATCGAGAACCCGCTCCAGGTACGTCGCCGATTACTTTTGCTCGCGTGATCGCGACGCTGACGGTCTCCAGCGCTATCGCCCGGACGAGGTTGCTGAGATGGGACAAGCCTTCGCCAAAGAGCACGGCCTTGTTGGCGATGAGGACCTGTTCGCCAAGGCTGCCCTCGTTGCGCGGGACCCGGACGCGTTCGAGTCCCTAGATGTCCTCACTCCCCAGGAGCGCGACGACCTCGCCTACGAGCGCGACCACAAGTGGAGCTGCACCAAGACCCTCATCTTCACCATGTTCGTCTGCGCGCTCGGCGCCGCCGTCCAGGGTTGGGACCAGACCGGCTCGAACGGTGCCAACCTGTCGTTCCCCGTCGAGTTCGGCCTTCTCCCTCCCCCAACCGTTGTCGCCCGCCGCGACATCCACGCCCGTGCTGGCCCCGCTAGCGGTGACGGCCAGAGCCGCGGCGACTGGATCGTCGGTGTCATCAACGCAGCGCCCTACCTCGCCGGTGCCATCCCGGGTGTCTGGCTCTCGGACCCGCTCAACCACTGGTTTGGCCGTCGCGGAGAGATCTTCAGTGAGACAATGACGTCAGGTTGGAGCTAACGCCGCCAGTCACCGCCATCATTCTCGTTGCAACCCCGATCGCGTCTGGCTTCTCAAAGAACTGGCAGCAGCTCTTGATCATCCGTCTCATCATGGGCATCGGCATGGGCGCCAAGGCCGCCACTGTCGCCGTCTTCTCGGCCGAGCTGGCCCCAACACGCATTCGTGGTGCCCTCACCATGGGTTGGCAGCTCTACGTGTGCTTTGGTATCTTCCTCGGCTTTGCCGTGAGTACCAAATAAATACAGCAATAATCTGTGCTAACCCTCAGGCCAACTGCGTCGTTATGAACACTGGCCAGATCGCGTGGCGCCTCCAGCTCGGTTCGGCGTTCATCCCCGCCCTGCCCCTCGCCATCTTCATCTTCTTCTGCCCCGAGTCCCCTCGTTGGTACATGAAGAAGGGTAACTACGTCAAGGCCATGCAGTCGTACAGGCGCCTGCGCAAGACCGAGATTGTCGCCGCCCGCGACCTCTTCTACTCGCACGTCCTCTACATGGAGGAGCTTGCCGAGGCCCGCGGCGCAGGCTACATCGCGCGTCTCCGCGACTGCTTCGTCGTTCCCCGCATCCGTCGCGCGACCTTGGGTGCGGGTGTGGTGATGCTGGCCCAGCAGATGTGCGGTATCAACATCATCTCGTTCTACTCGTCGACTGTCTTCAAGGAGAGTGGCTTCACAGACCGCCAAGCGTTGTTCGCGTCTCTCGGCTTTGGTGCTCTCAACTTCCTTTTCGCCATCCCTGCGCTGGTCACCATCGACACATTCGGTCGCCGTGCTCTCCTCCTCGCAACCTTCCCGGGGATGATCATCTCTCTTCTCGGCACTGGCCTCTCCTTCCTCATCCCTTACCATGAGGGCTCCGGCTCCCAGGCCCGTCTCGGCGTCGTCGCAACCTTTGTCTACATCTTCACCATGTTCTACTCTGTCGGCGAAGGCCCCGTGTGCTTCCTGTATGGCGCCGAGGTGTTCCCGACCGTCCAGCGTGAGCAGGGCATGGCCTTTGCAGTGTTCATCAACCTCTTCTTCGCCGGTGTCCTCGGTATCACCTTCCCGGCCATGAAGACAGCTATGACCCCACTCGGCGCCTTCTGCTTCTACGCCGGCCTCTCGTTCATCGCTATGATTCTCATCTTCCTCTTCGTGCCCGAGACCAAGGGCGTTTCGCTCGAGGAGCTCGACGAGGTCTTCTCGATCCCGACCCGCAAGTTTATCCAGTACCAGACGGGCCAGTGGCTGCCGTACTTTACCAAGCGCTACCTCCTCTGCAACAGCCGCGCGGTCCAGCCTCCGCCCCTCCAGGCAAAGGCGCGCCACTACAGCACGCGCCGGCACTCGCACGAGAACTCGGACGAGGAGTTCAAGGCGGGCAGCAAGGCTTAATCCGTTTTGCCCGAGCGCGTCGTTCTCTCTTGTCGTCGGTCGATTCTGTCTGTACCCGGGTTTACGCCCTGAAGTATGCAAAGTAGTATGAAATCCCGAAGAGTCTTTTGTGGGAACTGGTCGTTAGGGCGCTCGCGCTGTCTGAGGATAGCGATGCTGTTGGACAGGAGCATGTACCCCGCCCATCCCAATCCCAGACTGTAGGCCGGCATCGACGAGTGTGACCATGAGACCGTTTCCCACGCTATCCGTCCCCGTCTTGTTCATCTGTTGCATGGCCATACTGGGTCAAACGGGTACTTAGAGCTAAAGTTTCGTAATTTCATCGGCAAGTTTCTTTTGTTCGACGTTTATTGTGGTTGTGTTGGAAGTAGGAGTCGAAGAAGTATGTTAGGTGAGTTGAAGGTGGAGTTTGATGTGTGAGGTGAGTGTTAGAGAGTGACAATTGTTACCTGCAAAAGCTTGCTTAAGTACCTACTAAGGGAGTGAGAGTGATGTGTTAAACACAATCGTAAGCCAGGATAGGACCCCAGAACTGGGAGTAAACGCAACAATAACATTGCAGGAACATGATTGTGTCCCATAGTGAGGCACAAGGACAATATCACATGCCACAGTAACTCAGCTTGTCTGTCAAGACCCGTCTCGTCGAGGCGGGTCACGTGATATTGTTGTGTCTACAACAGGTTGCGTCGCTAACCTCGCAAGTCGCCTACGGCGTCCGTCTCGAGTATTGGTAGCGTCGCTACGCTGACAGAGGTATACTACTTGGTCGGCGTACCCTCGATACCCAACGAGGTCCTTATACGTCGCACGTCGCCGCGTCGCTCGGACTGCTACTGTCGGACGCTAGTCTATCCGATGCGTGTCTTGGGCGAAGACGAGTGGCAGACTAGAGCGTGGGTGGCGCCACCCACCCTATCTTGGCTCCGGGTTCTTATGTAACGTGGTTTCGCGTGGTTGCCACGTGGATACACGTGGTTGGGTGAGTCACGTGATTGTCGTCGCGCTGTACGCGTCATGACAGCTGGTTGCGCGTGGTGTCCAGTTCACCATGTGCACGCATCTCGTACCGCAACAACCTCTTCGACTTTTTTTAGAACAACACATACCACAAGGCCGTCATGTCCAAGTCCAAGATCATCCTCGACTGCGACCCGGGCCACGACGACGCGATCGCGATGCTGCTCGCGTGGGGGAGCCCGGCGATTGACCTGATTGCCGTGACGACGGTGGCGGGCAACCAGACTCTGGCCAAGGTGACGCGGAACGCGCTGTCTGTCGCGCGCGTGGCGGGAATCACGGGCATTCCATTTGCGGCGGGGTCGGCACAGCCGCTTGTGCGTGTGCAAGAAGTGGCGGCGGACATTCACGGCGAGACGGGGCTGGACGGGCCTGTGCTGCCGGAGCCGACACTGAAGCTGGACGGGCGGAACGCCGTGGACCTGATCATCGACACGGTCATGGCGCACGAGGCGGGGACTATCACGCTCGTGCCGACGGGCGCGCTGACGAACATTGCGCTGGCGGTGCGCACCGAGCCGCGCCTGGCGGACCGCGTCAAGGAGGTCGTCCTCATGGGCGGCGCAATCCACGGCGGCAACTGGAGCCCGTGTGCAGAATTCAACATCTTCATCGACCCCGAGGCCGCGCAGATCGTCTTCTCCGCAGGCTGGAAGGTCACCATGGTCGGCCTCGACGTCACCCACAAGGCCCAAGCAACCGCCCCCGTCCGCGAACGCATCCGCGCCATCGGCACCGGTCCCGCCACATTCGTCGACGAGCTCCTCGAGTTTTTCGGAAAAGCATACTTGGAAAACCAAGGGTTTGAGGCGCCCCCAGTACACGACGCCTGTGCCGTCGCGCACGTCATTGACCCCTCGGTCGTTCGCGCCGTCAAGGCTCCCATCGACGTCGAGACCCAGGGTCGCCTCACAACCGGCATGACTGTTGTCGACCTCCGCGCGCCAGCACCAGAGGCATGCAAGACCTGGGCCGCGACAGAGATTGACCCCAAGCGGTTCTGGGACCTCGTCGTTGACGCCTTGGAGCGCCTGGGGGATCCCAAGGTCTGAGCCGGGGCGAGCTGTCGAGTATGCTAAGAGAAGTCTAGATGCCTTTGGCTAGATGTATTATGATCATGGTTGATCTGCAGGTGTCGCCCCCTCGCAGGCTTCATTCATCATTTACTGCATGCAACCTCTGTCTACAGTCGCAAGACTGGGTCCGTACTGTGGATGTCTGGATGAGTAGTAGTACCAGCACTTTGTCAACAACCACCCGGAAGTGTACAAGCCAATGAGAGAACGAGGTTCGAGGTTCGTCCGCGTGCCTGAATATCACCCAAGACAGTCACACAACTCCCGACATACCTACTGCAGTCTCTTAACCTCTATTGCTCTGGAAAAGATCGTCGACGCTTATCGTCTAGTGGTAAGGATGCCACTCTTCCATTACAGGTTTCTGTTACAGCTCTGGCTGGCGAAAAGTGGTGACAGGGGTTCGAACCCCCTTAAGCGTAGTCTTTTTGTAGAGGTCGAGGGGTACATGAATACCTCGGGAGACGAGGGCTATCCACTCTTACCATGTTAGTGGCCAGTTGGTGACCGGCTGGATGTGCAGATACGCCTGGGTCCAACCTGCTGAACGATGGGGGGTATGGGCTGTTCCACCCGTGGCGGCCAAGAAGCACTGTCGCCATTCTGGGTACAGGTCTCAACGCCCACCTCGCCATCCTGCTTGCGATAACACTGTAGACCAATGCGTTTGGAGGATATAACACGGGAGGCTTTCTATAAGCAATCGCAGAGCATAATGGGGGCCGACAGGATGGTAGGGTTGTGGGTGGCGGCGCCAGCTGAACGAGTGTGGCGGATTGGCGAGTACGGATCGCGTACTCGCCGATACGGTCAACCGGACTGGTGTCCGGTTCGCCCGAACACAAATCCGGTATCAATGGATCAGTTCGAGTATCGTAGCAAGCATACAGACCACGGACACTCTCACATCGTAGCTCTGGTGGGTCTTCTGCGCTGTCTAATGCTGGAAATCCACAATATCGATAAATATCGACAAATATCGGTGAGATATCGATCGATATTTTTTTCACTGGGGTGGGGCATATACGTAAGGCACCGGTCGTGCACTCTGCTCTAGGAAAGTCCATCCGAAAGCACAGTATCAGAATACGCTCCTGCTAGGCAGGGGCTGGGATCTGGGCCCAGTATATCGCGAAGGCGAAGGGAGGACAATGAATGCGCGACAAGGGCGAACCCAGTTATCGCCCCTGTACTACGTTCGGCGGCAGGTTCCGACTCACTCCACCCAAACACCTTCGTCCAATCCATAGCAGAACTTGGTCGGTCACATGCCGTCTACCTAACCAGTCGTGCGCAGACTGAACGCATGGGGTTGTCGATGTCACCTGGTACTCCCCGCATTCCCACACCTTGTCGAGCGCCACACCAGGTCAGCAACACCTCCACTTGACGAACCAATGAATCCACCGTTCTCCATTCCACCACTCGCCATCACTTGGACGCATCCACCGACGCATCCGCTACATACTCATCCAGCTCCGCGCTGATCCGCTCGAAATGACAAAGAACAAGTCGAACAAGTCCAACAAGTCCAAGAAGGGTGCGCGGAGGGCCAGGCCCGGTCCCTCCGCGCCTACCGAGCAGATCCAGGAGGTCGAGGGCGGGGACACTGGCGCTTCCCCGTCGCCGACGGCCGAGCTCCCATCGGGCACCTCGACGCCCGACGCAGATGCGCCTTCAGTAACCCGCCTAGTGATCCGATCGCGCGTGGAGACGGCCGACGGCCTCGTGCTCGCGGACTGCTGGCAGTCGTCATCCATGGTACAGGCCGCGCGGACGATTGACCTCTGCGAGCCCCCCCGTGCGGGTCGGGGCGACCGGCGGTGCGGGTGCGAGAGCCGGAGCCACCGCGTCGTGGACCTGGGGTTCGGTAACGCGAGGACGGACAATGCAAAGCTCAAGCCGCACACGCTGCGGTTGCGCAACTATAAGTGCAATGCCGACTGGGCTGTGCGGGCGCCCAACGTCGTGGCGTTTGTGGATATGCGGCCCGCTGCTGAGGAGGACTGGTCGCGTCCCCCGACCGCGTACGTTCCCGACTTTCCCCCGGCGGACAGGCTCGTGGTCAACATCGCCTATGATCCGCGGCACACGCTCAACAAGTATGCGGCGTTGCGCCTCCAGATCCCGCCTGAGCTCAAGCACGTCCACATCCTCCTCACACCCAAGGAGACGGAGGTCGCGCGCCCCACCACACGCCCCACGTTCTCCCGCCGCGGGCCGCTCTTCCTCGACCAGGTCCTCCAGACCGTCGCAGCGCTGCATACCCAGGCCCACGTGAGGTTCAACCTCGTCGATACAGACAACTGGGACACGACCTGGATGACAAAGCCCCCCCCGCTGCCCCCCACCCTCAGCCAGGGAAGGATGCTCTTCTCAGTCGCCCTCGCCACGGCAGCCGCAAACATAGGATGCGGAGACCAGGCCATGGCCGTAGCAGGCGCCATCAGCTGGCCGACGAGGGAGCAGTATCGTGGCATGGTCGGAGAGGAGGACTATGAGCTCGCGACGGTTGAGTAAGAACAAAATGCTGTGGACCTGCTTGCCCTGCTGAATATGTCTTGTTGAATGAATCTTGTGCCAGGGAATGAGCTGCATCACTGACAATGTGGGAGCGCAACGCTTCTCAATGGCTGAGCCAGGCGGCACTGGTGTCCCCACGGTCGCGCAATGTACTGCATCTTGGGAACTGACCCCCGGGCTCTGGTGAATACCCAGCCTCTGCAGCGAGATCGCAACTCGAGAACAACTCGAAGGCGGCATCAGAAAGGGTGCAAAGAGCCACAATGCGACGATTCTCACGCACAGGCCGCACAAGCCCTCGCACGGGCACTCGACACAATAAGACAGCTTCCGAAGGCACGTTTTAGCAGGGTCGTGGCATGTGGCACCGCTGTGCATTGTGGACCGTCTTTCAACGTCTACCCCGATGTCACCGGCAGAAACAGGTGCGACCGTTGTGTGCGTGTGTGGCTGCAAGGCTGCACGATATACCAAATCAGTCGCGCCCATCCAACGCGTGCGCGTTGCCATGCCTCGCCCCACGCACTTATAAGCCAGAGCAGAGGACAACCTTTTTACCATCGCCACATCTTCCATCTCCGACAATGACAAAGTCGAAGAACCGCAAGAACCGCAACCGTAACCGCAACCGCAACCGCGGCACAGGGGCTGGTCCCCAGCCGGCCAGCCCGCCGGCCAGCCCGTCACCGACCCTTCAGGACAAGGATGTCGAGGACACGGCCGCCGCACTGGCGTCGGCATTGTCCGTCGCTCCTCGTCATTCGACCCCCTCACTCGAGCCCTTCTTGGACGACATCATTGCCCTTGCCCCGCCACGTTCTCTCCTCGCGCTCCGCCCCGTCTGCAAGGCTCTTCGTGACCGCGTGGACCGTATCCTCTTCTCGCGGCTTGTCCTCGACTCTGGCGTCTACACGGCAAGCGGCCTCAAGCTCCGTGACGGGTGGCGTGCTGCTTCTTTTGCGCGGGCCGTGCGTACCGTCGATCTTTGCGAGCCGGAAACAAGCCACTTGCGGCGAGGCGACGAGCCTCTGTGCCATACATTCGGGTGCGACGCGCACAACGTAGGACACGCTGGGCCCCACCGCATGGTCAAATATGGCTTCGAGGGTCCTGTCCGTGGGGGTGACACTGTGCGCCTTTCCCTACGCCCCCTCCGCCTCTGTGGGTACACTTGCGCCACGAACCGCCACGTGCAGCTGCACGCGCGGACCGTCGTGGCATTCGTGGATATGCGGCCGCGGACCACAGACGAGTGGAACATGCCTCCCACGGCGTGGGTGCCCGACATTCCGCACACGACCGAGCTGCTCGTCGTCAATTTCTTGTACGAGCCTCGGCACCAACTCACCAAGTACGCTGCGCTTCGCCTTGAGCTTCCCCCGGGCCTCGAGCACATCCACCTCATGGTCACGCCCACCCCTACGACAGTTGCCAAACCCACACTCCCTTCCAATATCGTGTTTGTGGATGGCCCCTTCCGCTTCCTCGACACCGTCTTCAGTGACCTTGTGCTGTCCATCTATAGGGGCCTGCGCCTCACAATCATCGACCCCGACAGCTGGGACACCGACTGGGTAGCCGGACCTACCCAGGTTCCACCCGGCTTCGGCCGCCAGGAGCGGCTTGGACTCGCCATCGTCAACGCAGCCTTCGCCCGCTTTGGAGTTCACAGCGAACGTGCGTGGTCCGTCGCCGAGACGGTCATGTGGCGGACAGAGGACGAGTACCGTCTCATTTTCGGCAATGAGGCGTTTGAGCTCGCAAAGGTCATGTAGCGGTTTATTCGCGCGTCTGGGACAAGTGTTGGGAAGACGCCGCCATGCGTCCGTAATTGGCAGCTGATGTCAATAAGAGTGTAGTTTCCTGCTGGAAGTTGGGAGCGGTTGGGTGAGGGTCAATGCTAGTTTAGCCACATGTTAGCCAGGGGCCCGGACTCTGTGAAGTGATGCACAGGTATCAATGCAAATGGTGCCGAGCAGATCTGCTCTCTACTGATTCTCTCTTCGCGCACGCAAGATTCTCTGTGTGCGCGCGTCGTCCTAACTCTTACGCTTGGCCGCCTTGCCCGTCTTGTTCGGCGGCTTTGGCATGAGCGCCTCCCACTTTGCCTTGCCCTCTCCGTTCCAGTTTTCGAGCACCCACGCCGTGCACTCGTCGGCGGTGGAGCCTGGGTTGTCGAGCTGCCACTCGTTGATGGCGCGGAGGATGACCGAGAGGAGGGGCGAGGGCTTGATGTCGAGCAGGCGCTGGAGAGTCTTGCCCTGGGGCGTTAGTATTGGGTCACAGCAAGTCTCAGGTCCTGATGCGACTCACATCCAAAAGTGGCGGCTGCTTGATGGCGTCGGGCAAGCCCAGTTCGAGGATGCGATCGCGCAACGCCATAAACGACTGGAATACAGCGTCGTGCGCGGCGGTCCACTGTCCCTCCCACGTGGGGAGGATGCGGTCGACGATCGACCACGCCAGTGACTGTTCCCATGGCTTGACAGCAGGGTTCTGCAGTGTGATGCCAATCTTGGAGCGGGACGCGTGGACGAGCTCGGGGTCAAGGAGGGTGGCGGCGGCGAACAAGTTGGTAACCCCGCTGTTGATCTCGTTTGAGAGCTGGAGCGTTAGTTGTTGGGTGAGACGCAGGAGACCCACCTTGAGGTTGTCCCGCATAATGACGGACACTGCAGGCACCTCGCGCTTCTTGTGGGTAATAATGGCCCCGCGGAACGGGCACGCTGCGGCCGCAAACCAGAGATTGAGGGCACTTTCTTCACTGTCCCGGTTGAGTCCCGCATCGTAGCGCTTGAGCACCTCTGTCAGGATACGCGCGGCATCGAGGGCATCGGAGCGCGGATGGGGTGGTTCAATGGAGCACATGAAGATGGACGAGTTGAGGCGGAGCGACTCCATGAGCTCGAGCGACGCGATGGGCGTCTTTTCGAGCATCTTGGTCGTCTCAATCCCAATGCGCTCCTTGGACACCTTTTGCTTGAGCGCCAACTTGATGTCCTCTTCGATAATAGCGGCTTCAACATCGGGTTCGATCCGGAGTCCGAATCGGCTTGCAAACCGTACACACCGGAGGACACGCAAGGGGTCGTCGAGGAAGGTCTGGCGGGGTGGGAGGGGCGTGCGCGCAACGCGGGCGTCGAGGTCGGACAGACCAGACCGGGTCCAGTCCTCAATCTCGCGCGTGTGGACGTTGAAGAAGAGCGAGTTGACAGTCAGGTCGCGTCGCAGGGCGTCCTCGAGTGGCGTTCCCAGTGTCTAGAGTAGATTAGCAACGTGTTCACGGGGATTCAACACTGCACGCACGACCTGGTCGGGAATCCTCGAGTCGGTGTATGTTTCGCTCCGTAGGCCAACAAAGTCGCATCCGAGTCCCATGATCGTTGTCGTTCCCGTCTCGAGGTGCTTGCTCTGGTCGGGGTTGGCGGCGACGCGCCCGACAGAGCCAGTCGGCACACCCTGGGCATGGAGGAACTCGGCAAAGTCGACGGCAAACGCATACCCCGACGTGGTCGAGAGCGCTACGTCGAGGTCATGGGAGGGAAGCGACAAAATCTAGGGGTTATCATTGGGCTATGCTCACCTGTCGTTGCTTACCTTGTCGCGTACCCATCCGCCGGCCAGACGACACTCGATGGGCGGCGACCGTCCGCGTCCAAACCGGTCGAGGAGGGAGACAATCTTTTCCTCGGGCTCCGTGAGTGTAATGAGGCCGGCTTTGGTGATGGGACTAGCCGGCGCGGAGGTAGAGGCGGCCATGGTTCGGACGAGGAGTAGGGTGTTACGACGAATGCATGCGAGGGCTCGCAGCATGAGATGAGAGAGAGTTGGATGTGTTTGATGTCGATGCAGGGTCACCCGGAGTCGAGTTGAAGACAATCTTGTCAGTGGCTCTGTGCGGGGTCTCCACATTCGAGTTCCCTGGGATGGACGTGTAGCGCGCGGATGGTTGGCATTCTTGGCCAGCCACGGCCCAACCCGCCTTGTTGCTCAACTCTACCCACCACCATGAACGATAACGTTGCCATCGCCCTCGATCGTCTCAAGTTTTACGCGCGCGATGCGCTCATCACCGCGACACAGGTACGTACCGCATGGGCTTGTGCTGCTGGACTGCTCCGAGCTGCTCGGCGGTGCGCACGTTGCTGTGCCAAGCTGACCCCCAGTGTATCTGCCGGCCGTACGTCCATGTTCCCCTGGAGCCTCCACACGCGCGGGACACTCACACCACAGAGACGCGACGCTCAAGATCAATGGGCGGTCGTACAAGGTCGAAAAGCTGCTGGGCGAAGGCGGCTTTGCCTTTGTCTACCTGATCCGTGACACGTCGTCTGGCCGGTTGTTTGCACTCAAGAAGATCCTCGTCACGACCGGCCAGGACGGAATCCAGACGGCCATGCGCGAGGTGGAGGCATACCGTCGTCTGCGACACCCAAACATTATCAAGCTCCTCGACAGCGCCGTCGTCCAGGACCCCAACGGCGAGGGCAAGATCATCTACCTGTGAGTCGAAGTGGGAGTTTGCAGCGACTGCGACAGGCACGGGTTCGGACACGCGCTCACGCTAAACACAGGTTCCTTCCATTTTACCAGCGCGGCAACCTCCAGGACCTCATGACACAGGTGTCGGTCACGGGCCAGCGTGTAGACGAGGACCGCCTCCTCCGTCTCTTCCACGGGACATGTCTGGCGTGAGCTCATGTCGACTGTGTGGAGTAGCTGACACCACTAGTGTCCGCGCAATGCACCAGTACCGCCTCCCGGCAGTCACCGCGTCGTACCCCCCGACGCGCGAGGAGGACCCTCTTATCACCCAGGGCGTCACCGAGCCGCTGTTTGAGCAGCCCGAAGACGAGCCCGGACAGGAGGGCGAGCTTGTGCCGTATGCTCACCGCGACATCAAGCCTGGGTAGGTCGCGGCCCAGGATATCCCCTGCTAACATGCAGCAACATTATGCTCGCAGACGACGACCAGCCCATTCTCATGGACTTTGGATCTACCATCAAGTGAGCTGCAACGCCGACACAGCTGACATTCAGAGCACGCATCGATATCGCGACGCGGCAACAGGCGCTCTTGGAACAGGTGAGCACCGCCTTGGCCACGTGGTTGGCACACTAACCCTTGCGCACCCACTGACACCACAGGACATTGCGGCCGAACACAGCACAATGCCATACCGCGCCCCCGAGCTGTTTGACGTCAAGACGGGCAAGACGCTCGACGAAAAGGTCGACATCTGGTCTCTTGGCTGCACACTGTATGCGGTCGCGTACGGCGTGTCGCCGTTTGAGACTGACGGCGCGTCGGTCGCCATGGCCGTCATGTCGGGGCGGTACAGGCACCCGGGGGGCTACTCTGAACGCCTCACCAAGCTCATTGACGCGTGTCTCGTGCTCGACCCAACAGAGCGCCCTGATATTCAAAAGGTGCGTCGACTTGCTCCATCATGCGTCGTGAGAACCTCGTGGACAGTTGCCCCACGGGCAAGGCAGAATCCTGTGCCTTCTGTTGGATACCTTTCGTCCCGTTGCCGGGGGCCGGCTTGGGCAGTTCGGGTCCGTGCGGTTCCAACTGCCCGCCGGAGCTTTCGCAGCTCTGACGAGCGTCTCGCATAAACACATTACTGCATGGCATGTCTTTCTATACATCAACTAACTACACAGGTCATCGACCTTACCGAGGCGGCAACACGCAGTTAACCCTGGGTGCACAGCAACCATTGACTCCACTGGGCTCGGCTCAAATCCTCGCCGACCACCTCGCCTCATACCTCCACCCGCGCGCGTTACCCGACTTGTCCGTGATGACGTACTCGCGTTCGTAGTGGTGCGTCTGCTGCGGTGCCACAGGCATCTGGGGTGTGAGATGTATTCTTTAGCTCGGCAGTGGCTGGACACTGTGCAATGTGCAGGGGACTCACGTGGTGGTCCATACGCTTCATGCGCTCCATGTTGTAGTGGTGGTTATCCAAGTGCCGGTGCTCCATCTGGTCCATCATGTTGTGGTGTTGGTCCATGAGGCCGGCCATCATGTCGTGCTGGGCCGCGTGGTGTGAAAATGCAGTGCGCACAAATTCATTGTGCTGGCGCATGGCGGGCATGTCTGGCAACAAGCTGCCAAACATGCTGTCAAAGGGTGACCCGAACGGTGCGCGGTGCTGGAACGGCCAAGCCGAGTCCGGTGTGCGGGGCATGTACCGCGGTGCCGCCTGGGCCTGGCTGCGAAATGGCATACCCATATGAGAGAACATGTCGTCCAGAGCACTGTCGCGGAATGCGTCGGGTCGTCCGCGCTCGGCAGCCTGGCGAGCAGACATGTCAAACGACGCATTGCGCATGCGCGCCGCGTGCCTCTGTTCGCGCTCGCGCCTGCGTTGACGCTCATGTTCGCGCGTCCGCTCCGCTGCTGCTGCGGCTACCGCCGCGGCCTCGGCCTCTTGCCGTGCAATCTCGAGCGCCTCGGCTTCGGCCTCGTCGAGCGCGCGGTCGTACGCGCGCCGCTTCTTCGAGTCGGACAACACGTCGTATGCGTCTGTTCGTCAGCAGCGACGGGGGGGGGGGGGGGGGGGGGGGGAGGGAGGGGTGCGTAGGGACGCACGGCTCAGACGCTGGAAGGTGGCCGTCGACTCGCCGCCGTTCTTGTCCGGGTGGTGCTGGCGCGCGAGCGCGAGGTATGCTTTGCGGACTGCGCGTTAGGGTATACTCGACACGAGGGGCGCTCACTGTCGACGGTGGACGAGGTGCGCTCGACGCCGAGGACGTCGTAGTGCGTCGTGCTGCGGGTCGTCATGGTGGGTCGGGTACGGAAGGGAGAGTGGACCGATGTGGGGTTTCGACGTGGGGCAACTTGGTTGCCGCCAGTGTCGAGGGCGTGGGAAGAGTGGGAGAAAGGATAGAACGGGGGTGTCACGCGAATCAGCTGTGGTCGACCGGGCGGGCTGTTCGCAGGTGCGATACTGAGGAGAGGAGAGACATTGAACAAAAGAGATTGCAACGGTGGTTGGACAAGTTGCGATATCAGTGAGCTAGCCTCGTGGAGAGTGCTATTGTCTCACATCCATCACTTATACGGCTCACCTCCACACTTGACCCACGGCCACCCGACGTCACGTGCGTCGCCACCCACCAAGCACCAAGAGCCACCCCCGCCCACGCTGTGTTAGGCTGGAGGAAACTGCCTGCAGCTGCCTGACCGCAGAGGCGCCTCATTGCCAGGCACACCTCAACATACTGTACGTACACTGCTGTACTGGTTGCGGTGGCACCACAGTCTGCGCGAGTTGATCATGTCCCCCAGTCTGTATGTTGTGGAGTACCACATTGTCACAACCTCATTGGGCGCACGGCTCCAGCGCTGAGACCCTCAGTGTCGTGTTTTATGTACCCCACGGGCACCCCGGCCGCCATGAGTAACCGGCAACGAGGGGGCTGGGTGCTTGTGGCAAATGAGAGGAAGCGAGCATGGAAGCATGGTGGTAACCGCTAACCGCTACAGTGTCCAGCGCTGTGCTTGTTGCTCTCTTGAAGGCAGCGGTCAATATCTCGATGGTCTAGAAGCGAATGCAATAGGGCTACATGCTGTGTTGTGTTTTGCCAAGGTCATGGAGGATCGCCCTGGTGCCACTGCCGCAGTGCCACTGTGCCACACTAGTCTAGTTGTATGTCCGCGTCGCGCGTCTGTCAGTTTACAGTACATTGCGGTCCCCCGCAATCACAACATCGCCACATGGCATCGCACTGCACTGCATCGCCCCTGTCGCCTTGGTTACTCTTCCTTCCTCCTTCCTTCCTTTGTTCCTCTCCTTCTCATTGCATTCTTCACCCTTTCCCCTTTCCCCTCTCCTTCTCTTCATTCCTCTTTCTTTGCTCCTCCCTTCTTCACTCCCCCACACCTATTTCTTGCACTTCCCCACCACCCGCCCCACATCCTCACACCCAACCCATGATCGAAGCCCTCCCGCCGGCCCTCCGGGCCTGGCCGTCACTCCAACGCACCGAACTACAGCAATATGCCACCGGCGACGCCTTCCCCCAGCCGCTTCCTCCCAAGCTGCGTGAGCTGCTCACTGAGCTCGCTCACGAAGTCCGCTCCTCGTCGTGGAAGACCAAGCAGGAGCTCGCCGCCGCCGAGGCGCTTGCCGAGGACCTGAAGAGTACGTCCCAACAACGTCTCGGTGGTGCTGACGACCAGAGGGCCCCCTGCAGACTATCAAGGACAAGCAGTGGTCGCTCATGCGTTTCGTCACCCGCCGCCGCTCGTCGGTCGACCAGGCTGACGTCGATGCCCTGCGCAAGGCGTCCAAGGATGTCGCGGATACCCCCGTCACGACCAACGAGCCTCCTGTTGCCAAGGACAACGAAGCGCTAGTTGTCAAGGACGACGTCGTTTCCGAGACCAAAGCGGACGCGCCCATCGCAGTCGAGGTTCCGCTCGAGCCTTCCTCTGCGCCCCAGACGACCGGGGAGCGTGACATGATCGCACCGCCTGCAGTAAGTCAAGCACCTGCCTTCCTTTGCTTGGTCACTTTGCACTCGGACGACTGACATCCGGGACACTGCATCGCCCGTTGCCAACACTTCGACCAAGGACGTGGCTGAACGCACGACTCAGACCAAGACCACCCTGGCCAAGGTCATCGCTCTCGTCGAGGGGTTTGCAGACGACATGCGCAAGTCCTGCGATGGGCTCCTCGACACTAACTCGGTGGCGCGTCTGGACGGTCGCATCGCCGAAGCCAAAGCGGTCATGACCGAGGTGGACACAGACGCCTCCAAGCTCGGCAAGGCGGACATGACCGCCTTTACCCTGCTGAACGCGTGCTTGACACCGTTGACCGAGATGGCCGAGAATATTCGCAAGGCCGCAGACGAGCTTCATACCAAGACGGACAGGTTTCAGCAGGTCGCGGAAGACCTCCAAGAGGCTGTTCGCAACCTGGGCAAGATCTCTTCGGCGGTCCTTCCGAAGGCCGACGTAGATGGGCTCGGGACACGTGACCCCAACGCTGAGAGCGCGAACACGACTAAATCGACTGGTGACACGGAGAAGTCGATCCTGGATGGGGCAGCTCGGTCAGTGGACCCCGTCTCGAGTGACGGTCCCGGGGCAGTTGCCGTGGTAGAGCAGGCCGCGGTCCAGAGCGCGGCTGAAGGCGAAACCAAGGAAGGCGTTCACGACAATACCCACGATGTGGCCCCCGGTAACGATGAAGTGACAACCAACGACGGCGACGCGGACACGCTTGCCCAGGAACCCCCTTCTGAGGGCCGCGCTGTGGCTCTGGAAGACGACACTGCCGAAGCTGCGGCCAAGGAAATCAACCCTGCCGAGGCTGCGCCATTCAAGCCCACCGAAACTGTTACCGAGGTCACTACGGCTGAAGCGACGGAGTCGACGACCGAGGTGGCCGTACCTGTCGCGGAAGCCACGATCGAGTCGACGGCCGACGCGGTCGCACTTGTCGAGGACGCTCCAGAGGGGCCCACTGACTGTGTGGGCGAGGTCACGACCGCCGACGGCATGGATAAATCCACCGCTGAAACTGCGCCCGAGATGACGGCTGAGGCCACCGCAGAAGCCACCGAGGCCACCGCAGAAGCCACCGACGCCCCCGCAGAAGCCACCCACACCGCGACAGCCGACGCCCCCGCTGAAGAGACCGGGGATGCAGGTAGCGCAGTTGCCGCCAAGGTCCAGGACGGTCCGGAGGCCACCCCTCAGACGGAGGAGACGGAGACGCATGAGCTTACCACGGCGACCGAGGCGGTTGCAGAGACCGAAACCACCGAGGACGCGCAGACCACTGCGGCGACCGAGGCGGCGGACCCAGCCACCGAAATCGTTGGGGACGACACCAACCCTGCAGCCGATGAGGCTGCCATCCAGGTCCCCGACGCTGAGGTCAACCCCGCCGAGGCCGCTACCGAAGCAACCGAGGCCGCTGAAGGAGAGCCTGCACAAGACACCACCGTCACCGAGGCTGCCGACATTCCCGCTGTGGTTGAGTCCGACGAGCACGCTTCGCCATGTCCTCCTTCCCCCGTCCTGGAGACTGCCGAGGACGCGTCCAAGGTGCCGCCTGGGGAAAAAGACGTGCCAGAGCCCGACGCGCCGGCTGCGGACGCACCGGCTGCCAAGTCGGATTCACCTGCTGCTGAGCCCGACGCCTCTGCCGAGCCCGACGCACCGCTTGCCGCTGCCCCGGCTGCAGTGCCCGACGCACCCGCTACCGACGCCCCCGCGGGTGCACCGGCTGCCGACGCACCAGTTGCCAAAGCCAAGGCCCAGGACGACAACACTCCTGCAGCTGAGCCGGCTCCGGAGGCCGAGACCGAGGCCAAGCCGGCCGAGTGAGTTGTCAGGGTGTGAATGCTACATCACCAGACAGCATACTTCCTCCACCGCAGTTCCCCCCTTCCGCCCATTCGGATACTCTTCGCACATAGTACCCAACGCCTTGCGCTCTCTTGTTCATTCCACCTCTTCACCCAGCACCCGTACCAAGCGCTAAAAGCGCCCGCACCGTCCATAGTCACCTGCGAAACCAAACCCTGTATGCAAAATCGTCCCTTGTGCTGTTCGGCGCCCATTCATTGCCGGGTCTGGTTCAAGTGACGGTGTTCCCGGGCTCGTACCATGAAAGCCACAGCCGCGCACGAGGCAAGTGAGAAGTAAAGTGAATGTGACAGAGTAAATATCGACATCTCGCGGGCCTGATACAACACAACAGCTATCTAATCGCTCTTGACTGCGGGTTTGCGCACGGGCAGGAACTTGAACTTGTGCCGATTGAGGAATGGCCAGGGAGGAACGCAGGTCTGGGTGTGAGCGGTGGGGTGTAGCGGGGGTGTACAGCGGAGTCGGTGGCGGTGATCAGAGTACAGAGTCTCATACTCACGACGAGGAGAACCACAAACCCAAGCGTAAAGATCTCGAGCGCGATAAGCACCGACGCGGTAAAGTACGACGCGGCAAACGAGAGCACCTGAAATCAGAGTCAGTTGCTGCCGTCGTTGCCAACCACGAGGACTGCACTCACGACAAGGACACCGAGGTAGATTTGGCTGTACCACTCGACATGCTGCTGCGAGTACGGGTCGATGCCGCCGGCCAGGACGCGCTGGACCGCGAGCGGGAGGTACTCCATGGTGTGGAGAGTGTGGGAGTTAGGGAGGGAAGGGAGAGTTTCGTTGAGGTCGCGTTCGTCGGGTGTTGAGCGCGACGCGGTTATCTAGAGTGCACTTGTGCACGCACAAGTCGTCGACTTGGATGACGAGACAGGTCGTGGAGGCACGGCCACGGGATCAAACCCACGTGTAACCACGTGGCACGTCTTCGGGCTCAGGGGCTTTCCACATCGGGAAATCAGGGATGCCGGCCGCGGCCAAGACGCCAGCCCGATGGCTGACATTGTCCATCCTGGCAAGTCCGTCCTGGTGTACTTACTGGGCAGCTGCGGGCTGCGCACTTCGACTGGGCGCACGGCCCTGGCGCCTGGCGCCGGCGGCAGGGACAAAGACGAGCCCAAGTGACGCGGGATCGGCGGGAATGACATCATCCGTGGCAGTATACCCACTCTGGGCAGTTCTAGCGACGAGCCAGAAAGTGAGCCAGATGGATTCATGGATCATGTGCTAGATCTCAACGGGTCGACTCTCTTAAAAGGCCACAGTTTGCTCATTGCTCGCCACCGCCGATCTCGAAGTGAAACAGAGCCGAGTCTCCATCGCCTCCATCGCCATCGCCATCGCTGTGGCCGACTCTACGAGACCCAAAGCCGACACTTACCACCGCACCGCTACCACCCCCAACTGCTACAGTACACCTCCCCACCTCGTCCCCACCCCGCGTCCCCCGCCCCCCACCCCCCCAACCCACCGGCTCCGCACGCACCCGCCTGCGCCGCAGTCGCCCAACGTGCTGCCCACCACGTCGCTCCTCGCCGCGCCCCCGCCCGCCGACTCTGGGTCGACGGGTTACGTGACTGCGTGTTCTGTGCTCGAGCACGAGCGCAATCCGTTCGACTCGTCCGTGCCGGGTATCACGGTGCAGGACTCGGACTCGCGAGACCTCTCGGCCCCACACCCGACGGGCCAAGCTGCAGAGGACACGACCAAGACAGGCGTACCGCTTGTCGTCCTCGGGAGTAGTCTTCCTGCGCCTGACCTCGCGCCTTCCTCCGCCCCCAACACCGCCCCGATAACCTCCTCCGACGCCTCCCCCTCCCCCAACCCCATAACCTCCTCCGCCCTCGACGCCGCCCCCGCCCCCGCCCCCGCCCCCTCTATCCCAGCTCCACCCACAACCACGCCCCAGGCCCCACCGCCCGTCCCCGACACGTCCTCCACGTCCCCCCTCGCCCCCGACCTCGCCCGCTTCCCCGCACCCCCCGCGCCCGAACCCGCACACATGGACGCGATAGCAAACGGCCGCCCGTCGACGGGCCCCGCGGCCGACACAGACGTCAACGTCAAGCGCCACTCGAGCTTTGCGACGCGTAACGGCATGCTGGTGCAGAAGAGCTGCTGGCCGGGTGAATCGAGCATGCCCGCGGCGACTCGGGCGGTGACGGGTGGTGGTTCGGAGGGCCTGGCAGATGCGCGGGGTCTTGACGGGCTTGATGCTCCTGTCGGGGTGGAACAGGGTATCGGGCAAGGTATCGCTCCCACAGCGTCGGAGGTCAATCAAGCTCCTACGGCGTCGGAGGGTATCAACCAAGCTCCCCCATCGGAAAGCCTCAATCAGGCCCCCACAGCACTGGGCCAAGGTCCTCCCACAGCTTCGGAAGGGATCAATCAAGCTCCCACTATTCTGGGCCAAGGTCCGCCCCCATTTGGGAGCGACACCGCCGGTCGAGTGGTTTCCGGTCTCACGGTGGACCAGAGGTTGGCCCAGGCTCGCGAGCAGGGCTCAGCTCCGCTCCAGGCCACGCCACAAGCCCCAGCGCCAGCTGCACAAGCTCCACAGCAGTCGGTTCCAGCCACAGCGCAAGCACCGGAGGCCGTCCAGTCCCTCGCGCCAGACTACGCCCCCGCCCTGCCGCCCGCCACGACAACGTTCGCCGCCAACGGCTCGCAGCGCGGAGATGTCACCGGCGTCAACGGCCCGGCTGGCGGCGTCGGTCACACCCAGTCCGACCGCACCCCCGCCACCCCCGCACTTATGATGCCCGGCGGGATCGAAAACGACGTGAGCAACGCCGAGGCGCGCGAAGTCTACGTCGCGACTCACCCGACCAGGTCGGTCGCAAGCCTCCCCCGCGAGTCTGTCACTGGGATGGACCGTGCGCCCGGGTCGGGGTCTGTCACCGACTTGAACCAGACTGCTCAGGCTGGGCAGTATCACACTCAGGACCAGACCAACCAGACCAACCAGGCGGGGCACGGCCACTCTGTCCTGCCGGTCGCCGCGGCGGCGCTGCCCGCCGCTGCAATGTACACTATGGCTCCGCATTCGAGGGAGACCGAGCCGGGCCACCAAGCCCAGCCTACACTTTCAAACCACCAAGCCCAGCCTGCGCTTTCGGACTCTGCTCCCCTCGACGCGTCGCAAGGCCAGGCTGGTGTTCCGCCCGTCCAGTCGCAGGCACAGTCTTTCCAGCCAGTGCACGATGCTCCAGCGCAGTCGCAGTCTTTCCAGGAGCAGCGTGCCCCGAACGAACACCAGGCGGCGCACGGCCACTCAGCGCTGCCTGCCGCCGCTGCGGCTGCCGCGCCGGCCGCTGCAATGTACGCTACCGCCCCTCGCTCTCGCGAGATTCAACCCGACCACCAGGCGTCCCAGTCTGCGCTATCCGTGCAGTCTGACCAGGTCACGCAGCCCCTGTCGGACCGGCCTGCGCAGCCTCAGTCTTTCCAGACCGACCCGCCGAATGAGATTAACCAGGACGCCCACCGCCACTCTGCCCTCCCTGTGGCTGCCGCTGCTGTCCCCGCTGCCGCTGCACTGTACGCTGCAGGCACTCACCACGAGCGCGAGGCCCAGCCAACCCAACCAGTGGCGGGAGGCACAGCGGCGGGCAACTTTGCCACGGCACCGACGCAACCCTTCCCGGCCTCGGAGCGGCCGGGTCCGCGCCCGCCGCTGCGCGACGCGCCGTCGCGGTCGTACGTGAACGAAAAGCCCGTGATCGAGACAACCTACGAGCGGCCGCTCGACGACGACCCCAAGCTCCGCCGCCTCAGCCTGCTGTCTACGGGCTCGATTTCGTCGAAAAAGTCCAAGAAGCGCGACTTGCACGTACCCCGCGACGGCGAGGCGGCTGCTGCCACTGGCGCGCCGCCTGTCCCGCCCGTGCCTGCAGCCGCTGCCGCTGGTGCTGGTGTTGCCGCTGGTGCGGCTGCTTCGTCGTACCGCGGCAGCCCGCGCCCGGACGCCGAGCGCCAGAGCGCGTTCGTCGAGGCGCCCCGGAGCGAGTCGCGGCGCAGCGTGCGCACGCCGGCGGGGGGTGCTGGAGGGACGGCGCAGCGCACGCGGTCGGTCCGTGACGCGTCGGTGCGCAATTCGACCCAGGACATGCCTGTCGTGACGCTCTTGGTCGACCCGGCCGAGCACGAGCGCGAGCAGCGTGAGCGCGGGGTGGTCACTGATGTCGACGACGTAAACGCAAACGCAGGCGCAAACGGCGCCGCCACGGCTAACGGGCATGGGCCGACGTACCGCGACGTGGGGTCACCGCCCGACTTGCCGACGTCGCCGCACCCGCGCCCGCACACGTCGCACGGGCACGCTGCGAGCCGCGTCTCGGCCGCGACGTTTGGGCAGGAGACGGACAAGCCGCGCCCGGCGTCCGTGGCCGCCGTGCACCACGCGGAGTACGACGTGTCGCGGGGGAACAGCATGCGGCGTCTCCCGCCCATCGGCGACGCGGGCGAGCACGACGACCACCACCTCGCGCGCGACGCGGGCCTCGCGGGCGTCGGAGCCGGCGTCGGCGTTGCCGTCGGCCAAGTCCTCTCACACGACCGCCAGAACGAGCTGCAGCAGGGCACGCGCCTCGTCGACTCGGGCCCCGTCCAGCCCGGCATGGGCATGAGCCAGTCCCAGGGCCACCTCGGCCAGTACATGCACCACGGCCAGCACCAGCAGGGGCAGCCCGGGCGTCACTCGTCGTTTGGATACCGCCCCGAGCCCGTGTACGACCAGCGCCCCGACAGCCGCTACTCTGGCGTCGACCGGCGCGTGTCCATGCTCTCCCGCGCCAACACGGTCGGGCGCAACGGCACGCTCTCGCGCGCCGCCAACGGCGGCACGGTCGGCCGGCGCGCGGGCGCCTTTGGCCGTGGCGCGGGCATGAGCGTGGGTACACAGCCCGAAGAGGTCCTCGGTCGCGAGTGAGTCCAACCTACCTTAACTTATCCCAGGAGAGAAACACTAACGCCAGTGACATCCACGAACGCGCCGAAGTCTCCGAACGCCAGCTCGACCCCGCGGCCCTCCGCCGCCTGTCTGCCATGGAGAAGAAGGACGCCCACAAGCTCCTCAAGCTCCTCAACGCCGAGGCCAAGGAACAGGCCCGCGCAGTCGACTCGGCCATCAAGGACCTCCGCCACCTCGCCAAGCTCCAAAAAGAGTCGATCGCCACAGAGCGCAAGAGCCAGTACCGCCTCGCGAAATGGACGAGCCGCGAGCACAAGGCGCGCATGCGCTTCCTCAAGGAAAAGGAGCGCTATGAAAAAGTAGAGGGCGAGCTGCGGAATGCCGAGAATGATTTCGAGGAGAGGAGGGACCATGCGGCTGGGCTCACCGCCCAGGTCGCAGAGAGGTGAGTGCAGTTGAAGTAGGGAAGGAAGCAAGGGGCGATACTTGGAGCGGCGTGGCTTGTTCGCCCGACGATGGAGTGTACCCCGACGACACTCGCCACGCTCGCTCGCCACCCCGAGACACTCGCCATGCTGGCGCCCAAGTTCCATACTGACACACAGGACGCAAGAAATCGACGACATGCGCGCCCAAAAGGCCGCAGACGACCGCGAGCGCGAGGTCAAGCGCTTTGCCCTCAAGCATCCCGCGCACAGCTAGTGGCGAACTACCGCCAGAGGCAGTGAGCGCCGCGTCGTGGCCGTGAACAGAGTATATGTGCCAGATATGTCGTCCCCTGGCGCCAGAGATTAAAGGTACGGCGTAAAGTGTCCCCTCGTGCATGTTTCTTCCCGTTGTCTGTCGTGGCCCGTTTTAATGTGCTCGTGTCCTGGATACAGCGGTTCTAGACGCGTTAATAGGCATGAATGTTTTGAATGTGCGAGTTGCGAGCGAGCTCGAGGAATGAGCCTGGCTGTGTGGGATACCCCGATGAGACTGGGACAGGCGAGCTTGGCTGCGTTGGATACCGATGAGACTGGCACAGACGAGCATGCCATCGCGCTATCCGAGCTACGCGTACGGGCACTGTTGTGCGACGCAGGGACGCAGGATGGGGACGCCCACGTCAGCGCTGGACAGTGAAGAACCAATGTGGCGTGGCGGTGCCACATCCGTGCCCAGTGCTTGTACCTCGCGCCTTGTGCAACAACTGAGCTTGCCCGACTGGTTGGGGGTAACGGTTAGAATGCATGGTGATGAGCGACCGCCCGCGGTCGTGTTACGTGTATGATACGGGTGACGGGTTAATGTTGGGATGGGAGTGCACTAGATGTGGCATGCCGCATGGGGGCAGTGTGCCTAGGTAATCGTAGTCTAATGGTACAAGCCGGGCAGGAGCAACAGACCAAGGAGACAAGAGGTGGAGACTGGGACGGGGCTGAGTGGTGGATTGGGGTGCTTCGGACCGGCCGGGTGTTGGTGGGTAGGTTGGTGGCGGTGCTTGAACAGACGGCAGGGGGGGAGATGGGGGAGTCTGTGGTATCCCACCCTGCGAGAAGCCGGCTGACGCCGGCATCACGCTCACGCGACGACGCTCGGCCGCCTACCCGAGTTGAGCACGGAAACGGAGCCCATACTCGGTCGGCGCTCGCGCCCGAGCGGCGTCTTGACAGCGAGCCACGCCGCGAGGGCGACCCTGCGGTCCGAGGGCGCGACGGAGGGCGTGGGCGTGGCGGGCGTAATGGGCGTGGTGGGCGAGGACACCCCTTGGTCGGCGGCCACGCTCCACCGGTCCGGGCGGTAGTCGATCAAGGCTGCCGCGGCGCGGTGGCCCGTGACGGTCGACGGCTTGGCGCGGCCCTTGTATTCGAGCGCCGAGGCGATCCACGCCGACGCCGCGTCGGCGAGCGCACCGGGGGCTTGGTCGGGGATGTAGCTCTCGCTGAAGACGGGGCGGGTGGTGGCGGCCACCAGACCCGCGGTGGCGGGCAGGTGCAGCTGCAGGGCAAGGAGGGGGTTGGGCGGGATGTACTCTGCTAACAGGAGAGAGGCGAAGGCGGATGCCACAGAGGGCGGGGTCGTTGGTGGTGGGTCGTAGGACATTTCGACAATCTGAGATTAGTGGGGATGGTGGGGGGTAGGAGGTAGAGGTAGCGGGTGTGTGTTCGGGCGGCCGCCGCACACACAGCGAGTGTTGATCGCGTGGGCTGCGGGAATGACACCCTTGTTCTTTCGGTCGATGCCGAGCCAACACATGGGGTATCGAGGGGCCCAACGCAACGCGCGCGCATGCGATGCTTCGCAGGGCACACCCGGCAAACTCCTCTCCGTCTCAACCGACACACACAACACTCACCTCAAGGACACCCCCGGGCCGGAGAACGCGCACCGCCTCATCGAGGAGCTCTGCCCACCGTGTCTCTGGCACGCCGAGGCCGAGGAAGCGCATATGCACCATGTCAAAGCACCCCGAGTCGTACGGGAGCCCGTCGAGACTGTGAATATTAGTTTTGGACAATGTGGCGGCGACATACAAGTTGTACTGGTGAAACTCGACGCGCTCGGCAACGCTCGCCCACTCGCCGGTACCTGGCGCGACGCCACTCGAGCTCGTGCTCGCACGCTCTTCGGCGTGTGCGAGGGCGGTGACGTCGGTGTGGACGGGGACAATGTCTGCGGCGACGAAATGCGTGTCCGGCCACTGGCGCGCTTGGGAGATGGCCCACAGGCCCGTTCCGGTTCCCAGCTACAACGTGAGCCTGGAAGGCCACACACAATGATTACTTACGTCGAGGACGGTGCGTGGGGCCGCCAAATGATCGCCGTCCTGGATGGGGAGGAACGTGTGGTTTTCGCCCGCAAGCTCCCACATGGTCTCGTGGAGGCGCGCCTCGAGGTCGAGCATGGCTTGCTCGTATCCGACCTTGTAAACACGGCCGTGTGCCGACACATCGCGGTACACGCGCTTTGTTCCCCCGCGGCCACGGGCCTCTGTCCAGCCTGCGGGCGATGCGCCGCTGCGCAAGCTGGCTGCTGGCGACGCGGCGTCCCATGCGCTAAAGGGGCCCGAGGCAAAGGGGAGAACCTGGTCAATGTTGGGCGGGAGGAACCCCCGTGGTGACTGTGGTTTGCCGCTGCCACCTGCACCGCGCTGGCAAGGTGCAGGATTGGAGCTGGTGGCTAGGTCGGCCGTGCTCGCGTTGAGGTTTGGGCTGCCGGACGCGTCCGTGGGCGTCTCGGGGAGCTTGGGGACGAGGCTCGTGGTGATGCTGATATTGGACGCGTCCGAGAGCGCAAAGTGGAGGATGCTGGCGGCGGACGCGGCCGACGCCTGTCGTTCGCGTGTTGGGCGCGCCGAGCTCGTCGTCGTAAAGAGCGTGGCAAAGTCGCTGTCCGACGAGCCAGAGACCGACATGGTGGCGGTGCTCGGCGGCGGCGAGGTGGCCGAATGGTGGTGCGTTAGATGTGGGAGAGGCGGCAGCTGCGGCGACTGTGGCGACTGGGACGACGGCGTGTGCAGCGCGTGCAGCGACGTGAGCGAGTAGTGCGGATAGTGCGTGTGCGTGTGCGACGCCGTGCTCGTCCTCGAGTGTCCGCCGTGGCTCTGGCTGTGGGTCATGGGGACGGTACTGTGGTATCCAAACGAGTGGGACAGGTGAGGGTGCTGCACGGCCTGCACGGCATGCGCGACGTGCCGCTTGACGCTGCTGCGCCACGACGAGAGGCCCTCGCCGCGGAGCGACGTGATGCGCCGCGCGAGCCGGGGTTGGTCGTGAGCTTCGTCGTCGCCGACCGACGCGCTGTGCCGCTCGTGCTGCGCCCGCCGGTCATGTCTGCGAAAGGAAAGGTGCGACGTGTGCGCGTGGACGCCGTGGGTGGTGTGCGCGACGTGCACGTGCGAGTGCGAGTCCGAGCCCGCAGAGCGTGCGGGAGACCGGCTCTTGTTGCGTCGCCGCCCGCCCTCGCTGCCCGTGCGCGCCGTCGTGAGGCGGTGGTGCGACTGCGTCCCGGCGGCGGAAATACTCTCGGCCAACGTCGCGCTCGCGCTCCGTGTCATACGCAGCCCCGCTCCGCGCCCGATCGGGACGGCAACGTCCGGGTCGTCGTCCCATCCTTGCGGAACGCCCTTGATCTCTGGGTCAACGCTTGGTCGTGGTGTGTGGCCCGCGTCGGGGTACGTCGTCGACGAGCTCGAGCCCTGCCCCGTGTACGATGACGAGGGCGACATGTGCACCGGCGTCCCGGCGCCCGAAGGCGGCGCTGTGCGGTGCGCCGGGGAGATGGCGAGCGCGTGGCTACTGCTGCTGCTCCCGCCGATACCGCTGTCGCTGCGTGTGTGGAGGAGCGGGGGTCGTGGCATGGTGGTCACCAGTAGTCGCTGTCCAAGAGGGGAGGCCAAAGGAGAGAGTGAGATTCCGCCGCCAAAGGATGGTGCAAACTTGTTGCCACCAGTCGCAGTACGAGTTGCAGCACCAGAACCACCTATATGGCCGTGCCTAGTACAGCAGGTGTCGAGTCGAGGACAAGGTGGCTTGCTGCGATGCAAGGAAAAGAGTGTGTGGAATTCTCGCGATATCAACCCCAGGTGCAAACCAGGCGTTGTGTGCCGTGGCTGAATCGGCTCGAGGAGTGTCGGACCGCGGCGGGCGCATGCTCCGAGACGCACAGGAGAGTAGTAGACGGGCAGGTGGTGGCCAGCACCGGTGTGGGGACAGGGAGTGTTTGCACTGGGGGCGCCGGGGGGCCCACGGGCGTGCCGTGAGCCGCGAGAAGAAAGGACGAGCGCGTGAGCAGTGGCACCCGAGGACGAGGACGAGGACACGAAGCGAGGTGGTTGTGGTTGGGGCTGTGGTTGAGGTGGCGGCGGCGGCGGCGGAGGCGGCGGAAGGGATCTAGGCGGAGGCGTCGAGGTAGGGCCGGCCGAGTAGGGATAGAAGAGGGAGCCAAAGAAGCGTCGTCGCGATACTGGTTGATGGGAAGCAAGACATCGAGAAGAGTCTTTGGGTCTGCTCGTCGATGCCTCTGGCACGCTCATCGATGACCTTGCGCTTGTGAGTCGGTAGTTCATGGGCCGTCGTGGTCGCTAGGTCGTTTGTCGCGTGCCCACCTGCGCGCTCCATCCTCCAAGTGCACTACTACTTTGTAGCAGATGGTGCGTATGCGCATATGTTCTGTACGGTGAGGGGAAGGATGGCGGCGTGTACAGCATCAGTGTGGTCTGGCTGCCGCCTTGCCTGTCTGGCTGCAAAGGCATGGCCGATCGCGATCCCACCCACAGACGCGAACTGTGCGTAATTGAAGTCTATCATGGCGAGACAATGGATTCCAATCCTCGATTCTGGTACTCTGGACAGGACAAGGACCGTCAACGGCAGTCGCCGCGTCCGACCCAGGCAACCGGGGCAAGCCGGCAGCGAATAGGCAGCGAGCAGGCACACTGCACAAAAAGCGGACGACCACGCCGACGAGGGGCATGGCGTCGAGACGCTTCTCGTCCAGCGTATCCAGGGTCCACCGGCAACGCCGCCCATAGCCAGAACGGCCAAAGGTCAGAAGCCTCTTTGCATCCGAACAATAAACCTCAATGGCCACGGACCAGTGCCGAACAGTCTGTGGGGTCGGGTGGCGTCTGGTGGCGTACAGGGCACCGGCATGGGATCGTGGACCCACCTCTGCCCGACAACGACCGAGGTGCTGATGACTTGGGCGCGGGGCGCATGGCCGAGAGTCTACCGCGGCTTCGCTCGCTCGTTAGAAACCGCCGCGTGGCGATCCGGATGAGTGGGAATAACAGACAGCAACTGCCATCGTTTACCTTGCAAAGGACAAAGCGCTCCGCTCAGTCTAGTCTGTGGTTGCCACGGGGGCAGGAGCGGAAAAACCACAAGAGATCCTGGGACACTTGTGTGCACAACTCCTTGTCCAGACGACGGCCACGCGTCGTGAGCTGTCAGCCGGGCCAGGTCGTCGGTGACTGCCTGGCGTCACCGCCACGAACCAGTGTCTGCCGGTTTCTGCCAAGCTGGAACGAGATGTGAAAGGCATGGCGACGCCGCGGCCGAAACCTTGCTTGGCCTTAGCCACATGCCCCTATTAGCCTTTGACGCACCCAACTGAGCCCATTGCTCGAAACTCTGGTGAGAGAGATCGTGTGCTAGCCTCCCATGTTAGGTGTACCGTCTGGCCGTCTCACCAGCTGGGCATACTAGATACCAGGTTATGACTTGGACCGCCCCTTGTACCTACCTACGCAGTGTCTACGTTGCGTCCACTTCAGCACCTCTGGCTTGTCGCGTTTTCCAACTTTATGCTTGTGATAAGGCAGAAGATCAGTAACAATGTGCTTTTATTGCAACTTTGGGTTTTTTGGAGGTTGGAGTGCCACTTCTGGACTTCTGGAGTCCGACGCCTGCCATGCGCCAAGATGTCCACCTCGGGGAACGATCGGAACTCCGTTCCAACGTGTTGCCAAACTCGGAAGAAACAAGACGACCGATCGAGAGGATGGCCGAGATGGGGGCAATCCAAGTCCGAATAAATTGAGTCGAGCGTGGGATAGCCACCATCTCCATCTTGATCGCCTAGCCAAAGGCACATACAGAGGAGCAGGAGCCATTCAATCAACGTTACGCGACGTGACATTTGTGCCCCATCTTGAGTGGCTGGTGGCTGCTGGTCTTGGCGCAATTCTCACACCAGGTAAAGGAGAGTCGTCCGCATCGCGCACACCATTCCATCTCACCATCTCAGCCACCAACTCAGTCACCGTCTCATTCTCCATCTCAGTCTCCATCTCACTCTCCATCGCCATCGCTGTTGTCGCATCTCGTCCAACATGCGAGTCGTATGAACCATGATCTCATCATTAAAACCCCTGTTGTTGCACGTCATATCGTCCGTGGTTTACACACGGGGTCGATCCAGAGTGCCGTGCATGCGTGCATCGCTGGCACCGAGCGGCTCACACCCAATCCCGTTTCGCGTTTACAGCTTGGATACTGACGGCAACCCACTTGCGCCACTTGTGTGCTGCGCTGCGACGCCGCACGCCGGGTTGTGACAGCGGCGCTGTCCCACTCGTCTGCTTTGCGGTCCGATCCTTCCCTTTCGAGCCCTGACCTCGCCAAACGCCTCGCACTATCCTCCGTCCTCTTGTATCGATCACGTCGTCCTGGTCCTATCGCATCGCCATCATCCTCCCTCATTCCCCAGGGGCGCAAGCGCAACATCCCGATGCCCACACGGCAACACTCGTGTTGGAGCTCATGTGCTCATGCTCTGCAGCTCAGGCCGGCCCGCCCATGACCATGCCACAGCTCACTCGTGTCCTTGCGGCGAGGTCACCCACTGACGACTGCCCACTGGGCGAGACGCGTTGCTCTGTCCGGAAAAACTCTTTGGGGCTGGACGTGCGGCCGCTTGCGATGCCATAGCTCATGGGATCGATCGGGGGCCAAGACGCCGACGGGATGCGTTCATGGCGCCTGTTGGCGGTTGATTATTGGCAGAGTGAGATGCATGGGCCAGACGTGATTATGACCCGCCGCGCATTGAGACTGTGCCAGGTATGCCAGGGTTTACGAGGGTCTTTGTATGCACAGCATTCATCGTTGATTGTCGCATTGTCCAACAGCCAACGAGGAATCAGGCTTGGCTGAGTGCGTTTCAGTTTGGCTCATACATGGTTTCAGGAGGCCACCCACATCGACCATATTTCTTCTGTTGGCCATGTGCCAGGTGCCAGGGAAGCGCCACAAATGACACACGGGCCTCTTCTTTGTTCAGGAGAAAATAACACACAACACCACATCCCGGGCATCCCGGGGCAAACGCACCCAAGTCATGGTTGCTAGTTGCTCACCCCACGGACCCCTCAAAGGAAATGCATCAACCGCCACGGCGCCATGGTCTCCGCCATTGACGCGCCCATCGCGCCTGTCGCGCCTGGCCCGCCCGACGCCGATGTCGCGTCGCACAATGCACACTGCACACTGTCGTACCGGGCGGAAAATCACCTACAGTAGGCCGCGACCACAGGCTTTCCCATAACAGGCACGCGGGCACGCTGGTGCCCACGGTTGGCCACTTCTACACCGCAATGAGCAGCAGCACCTGGCATTATCGACGAGCTTCCCTCTGCAATGTGTCACAGGCATGCAGGCAATTCTACGCCAGGACCCCCCTTTGGCGCACTTGCCAGTCACATATGACAGGATGACACACCATGTATAGCACTCTGCGCATTCTGTAGCCTCAGCCACGGGGTCAACCGGGGGCCTGGTTGCAACCTCGCACCGCGCACCAGGGCTCGTGCCGACCTCGCGCAATGGTCACGCCAAGCTAGCAGGCAAGAGGGCGAGAGGGATCAAGCCGCCACCTGGTGCACCTGGACTCATGCACGCATCGGTGCATGGGTGGATAAGGGGGGAAATGGCCCGTCCGCCACGCGCCATGGCCCATTGCGCGTTGCAGCGCCTGGATACCGTGACACGACGACCCGTTGACGACCGGCTGCACCCTTCCTTCCCCCCCCCATGCCCCCTCCGCTGCCCCCCTTTGCCCAACAAGATATAATCTGTATCCTCGTTGCTCTTCTCATCTCTTCACACTCACCTTCGACACTACACTCCTCCGCATCTCTTTGCTCTCCTCCTCCCTCCCCCTTGCACTTCGCATCGCATTACGCACCCCCGCTCCGGCTTGTCCACCCCACGCTCTCTACACCACCACAACCACAACCAACAATGTTCTTCAACCTCGCTCTTCTTACTCTTCTCGGTTCGGTTTCGGCCCTCAAGATCAACACCCCCGTAAGTCTTGCCCCCAACTCTTGCTCTGCACTCCCCACCGCCGCCCTTTGTGTCGACACTGCACACTAGCGCCCAAGGCAAGAAGCTTTCCTTCCTCGTGGAAGTTATTTGTCACCTTCCTTGCAGTTCACCCCACCACCTCGATTGCGATATCCTTCCTTCCTTGCATTCGGATCACATTCCCTATTACCACATCCTCCTCATCACACTTGTATTAACTCTCCCAGCCTTCTCTTATCGAGTGCCAGCCCGTTCAGGTTACGTGGGGTGAGGGCACCGGCCCCTACTACCCGGCCGTCATCCCCGGTGGCCAGGCCAGCGCCACCGCCCTCAAGACTTTTGACAAGACCGACGGCTCCTCCCTTACCTGGAACGTCGACCTCCCCGCCGGCACCGATGTGTATGTGTTCCTTGTTCGGCCCATTTCCTTCCTCTTTGCTTGCTGGCATTGGTGGCCGACGTGACACAAGTTGTTGGAGGCCCCTGCGTTTCGTGGCTGGAGTGCCCTTGTTTTGGATTGCGCCATGGCGCTTACGCCGCGTGGAACATGGCCCCATGGTGTCCTGGACACTACCCCGTCCAATGCCCAAGCGAGGACAGGTGCCCATGTTGCCTACTTGGTACCAAGTCGACTGCCTTGCAGCCCTTGTAACGCGATCGCGTACATCGTGCAAGGCGTAACGAGATACCGATCTGGGTACCAACAGAATCCACTTCCTCGAGCACGAGGGGCCGCGGCAATGACTGTGCAGCACGGTCCTACTATACCTGCACCCTTGCCTTCCCTGCATCGCAATTCCGTTGATTTCCTCCGACTGCACCACCCCACGCACCCTCCCACGCACAAGCTGACATACAGGACCATCCGTATCACGGACGGTTCCGGTGCTTCGGCCTTTACCTCGCAGCTCATTGTCCAGAAGGGTACCGACCAGTCGTGCCTTACCAGCGGCTCTGACAGCTCCTCGGCCGCCACGTCCGGCGCTGGTTCGTCGGACTCGTCTGCTGCCGCCGATGCCGCCCCGAGCGCCGCCGCCTCGTCGCCTGCCTCGGGCTCGTCGTCGTCGGGCTCGGGTGCCGTCCAGGCTGGTGCCGCCGCCGTCTCGGCTGCTGCCTCGGGTGCCGCCTCGGCTGCTGGCACTGGCGCCGCCGCTGTTTCGTCTGCCGCCGCCGGTGCCGCTAAGCCCTCGGCCGCTGGTGCGTCTGCCGCCGCTTCGGCCACCCCCGTCTCGGGCGCTGGCCGTGTCGGCGCCGGCATCGCCGCCGTCGCTGGTGCCGCCCTCTTCGCCATGGCCTTCTAAGCGTCGCAGCCTCTGCAGCCCCTCGGAGCCCTTTAATCGCACCGTGACGCATACACGCACCTCTACCTCCTCTCTGTACACGGTCGATGACTAGGTTCCTTCCCCCGTCACCCTGCACCCTAGTCCCTGCATAGCACCCTAGCCTATACCATTCCACGCAGTGCGACACCTATAGACCGCACTGGCCCCCCCACTTACTCTGACACTGGCATGCACTTTCGTTGATCTGAGCCCTGGATGAGTGCGACGAGAGGTTCTGACTGTGATAATTGATGGCTGTGAGCATCGCTGGTGGTTTGTGGCTGTGCCAATGTCGAACGACCGAAACTGCGCATGAGGGGATAGTGGCCCCGGCCTCAACGGCTGCACACATACTCTCATAACTCGCGACTCGTTACCGTGTACCGCCTTGTCTTTGTAACATCGTCCCACTCACAACAGACTCGCGTCCATGCCCGAACATGTCTGGATCCCGAAAAGACCTCGTAACGGCGCGATTGCCACCATCGCGAGCGCACGCGTGTCCTCGCGTTCCCAAGGGCACTCTAAACACCAAAGTCGTGTTGTTGGCTTCTCGTGTCGACCGACTGTGGTGTCGACCGACGAGAAAGCCCGCACAATCGCGTCCTCGCTCCCCCTTTTCGCTCCGAGCGCGGTACGGCTGGGGTGGGACGCCGTATCGAAACAGACAAGGGACACCTCTTGGCCGTTGCTGATAAATGTCGATGCCGACCGGCATGGCCGTGGGCATGCCAGTCGGACCACATTACACAGGTCGTGGATGAACTGAGATACCAGCCGACTGGATGAACTACGACCTGCACGTTGGTGCCACAAAGGATATCGTCATGCCTTATTCGGTCCCGGACAAGAACGCGGCCGTTATCGACGGAAGATTTTGTCCATTCCACATACGCCACAGCGGTCGAGGTTCACAGCTCGCCCTTTAGTCCACAGGGCCAACACCCGACACCCGGTGCAGCGCTGGTCAGCAGACCGATCGACGTCCAATCGGGCCAGACCGCGACGCCCCAGCCTCAAGCCGGTGGCGATGTCAGCTGCGGATCTGGTTTACAATCGCCGTGGGCAGGCTCGTACCCATTTGGAACCGGGGCTGTGCCTAGATCCCGGCCAAACGCCAACAGATATTTTACGGTACGTGCGTTGGTACAGCATCGGCCAAGAGAATGGAGTCGGTTTGGGATCGTTCCGATGACGCCAAAATGCCACACACGATACATGCCGCGGCACCTCAGGCACGACGGCCATTCCACCATGGTGGCACGCAGGCAACGACAGGGTGGGGGGGGGGGGGTAGATTCCCGCGTGCCGGCTCCGCTGCGATACGGATATTAGTCTCAGAACACAAGATTGGTGTCAGCTTGGCATGCTGGTCCCACTGGCTGACGGGCGGAATGGGAATGCAATGCCCGTGCACCGCTGTGGAACCTGCAGGTCATTACTAAACCGGTGCAGAGACTTTGAACTGGAGGCTTCGTACGACCCGGATGTCATGTGACTGACACTCATGGCGGTAATCGTGGACCTTGGACCTGAAGATCCGATAGATCTGGGAGCATCCAGTGCACCGGCGCGAGCTGGCTGCTGGTATGTGGCAATGGACCAACCACAACCATGCCGTGCTGTGGCGCCCGTCCTCGGTCATCCAGCGTTGCTGGCCTCGTTGCCGCACAGCAGCGTTCCAACAGCATCGCACCGGCAAGCAGGCGTTCAATTCAACAGCATTGGGAGATGGAGGGAGGCAAGGAAGACCAGGACGATGACGAGCAGCGACGACCCCAGGCCGTAAATAACCTCCTGCAAATACGGCCTGTGCTGTGCAGTACAGCATGTCTGCTGTCCAAGTCCCCGTCGCGGTTCCGGCATTCTCGGCGTCAGCAACATGGACAGCCTCAAGCACCGTTTGCATAAGCAGTATTACCATCACCCCTTCATGCCTGCGCGACACGAGCCGGGCCCAAGCCAGTCCCAAGCCCAAGCCTGCCCAAGCCAGCCCAAGCCCAAGCTTCTGAGCACTGCCAACGCACAAAGATCGACAGATACAAAGCTGCGGCCAACTGATCCGAGATCCGTCTCCACCTCAACTCCAACCCAACCCCAACTCCACACTCCCTCGAACCAACACCCCCACACCACCCTTCACGACGGACTTACTGATGCGCTGTGCCACCGGCCACGCGAGCGTGCGCGTCTTCCTGCTCATCCTCGTCATTGGAGTATGGGCTAGTCCAGACAAGAGGCAGGAGTCTTCGGCGCCTGCAGTCGGGCCGATCTCGAGCGACGTTGCGGCTCCGAGCAGCGACGTGCCGTCGAGCATTACGAGCGACGCGGGTGTGACGCCGACGTCGAGCGACACGGGCTCAACGCCCACGAGCGACACGAGCACGAGCACCACGGCCCCCACGAGTAGCTGGGACACGAGCACAGACACCACCAGCACGGACACCACCAGCACAGACACGTGGACCGACACGCCGACGTCCACACACGACACGCCCACGTCCACAGACAACGGGCACGATACGCCCTACCCGAGCGTCGCGGTGGTCACGGTCACGCCCACGGCCACGGCGTACACGTACACCGAGCACGGGGTGGCGTACACCAACACCGAGAGCTACATCTACACCGACAGCGCGAGTGCGATCCACACGGTCCCCAACACGTACAAGCCCATCGTCGGGATTGTGACGCGCACCACCGTCGTCAACGGCCGTACCACGACCAGGACGTATACCGCCACCTATGCGCCGACGGCGGGCCTGGCGTCGCCGTCGGGCGGGAAGAAGAACAATACAACGCTGGTTGTCGCCATTATCGTGCCGGTTGTCGTTGCGCTCGTCGCGGGGATGATTGGGCTTTGGGTGAGTCTGGTCCGTGGCTGGAAGAGTCCCGGTGGTCTACCCTTTTCGTGGCTTGTGGGACAACATATGGTGGCGAGGTGACAAATGGTATGGTGGCAGTGACATACAGTCCACGCTCTCCTCCTTACATAGTCGCACGATCTAGCCTTCGCTCCTCGCCCTTGCTCCCTCATGCATGAGGTGGCGAAGTGACAAATGGTCTGGTGGCAGGGTCATACACTCCACGTCCCTCCGTACATAGTCCCACGAGCTAGCCTTGGCCCTTCACACTTCGCCCTTCCTCCCTCGTGCCGCCCCTTCCCCCCACCCCCATCCCCACCCCCTTCCGACCCGCTAACCCCAGTTCTACCTCCGCCGCCGCCGGCAGCGCCGCCGCATCTCCGCCATCTTCGACGACATCGACGCGCCGAACGCCGGCAAGCCCGACCCAGTCATGACCGCGTACCGGCCCGAGTGGCGCCAGTCTATGCCACGCATCACCCCTCTTCCCGCGCCGTCGGGGCCGGAACTCACCACGGGTCCCATGGGGCCCATGTCGTCGCAACCCAGCATGCTCGCGGCCCCGCACTCGCCCCAGTCGCCGCCGCTGTCCCCGCCGCTGTCCTTCGCCTCGTCCAGCCAGTACCCCACAACGTACCCCGTCGACTACAAGAGCCGCACCGGTTCGACCGTGTCGCGCACGTCGTCGACGCCCCTCGTCCCCCGCGCCCCGTCCCAGTCGAGCTCGCAGTCGGTCTACTCCCAACCCATGTCCCTGTCCGTGTCTCAGTCTCAGTCCCAGCTTCACCGCCAGTCGCAAGGGTACTCGCAGCCCATGTCGCCAGAGTCGCACTTGCCGCACTCCCCGCCCCAGTCGCCGCCTCTGTCACCCCCCCAATCGCCCCCGCTCCCGCCCCAGTCTCCAGGCTGGAACCAGCGCACCCCGACGCCCAACACGCGCCCGGCCTCCGTGCCCCTGCCTCCGACGACATTCTCCGAGTTCGACGACATCCCTGCGCCGACATACCAGGAGATCCCCGGGCTGGGCGAGCGCGTCGTCGAGCAGGCGGGCGAGAACCCCACCTCCCCCGTCCAGCAGCACGAGGCTGGGCCATCGGGCCTAGCAGGTGCAGCTGGTGGAGGTGCAGCAGGGGCAGGGATAACGACAAGGCACAATGAAAAACCCGACCCCGCAGACGGCAGCCACGACGAGCGGATGTACCGCGCAAGCTACGGCTCGGCGTTTGGCGCTACCTCTACGTCGGCTGGCGCCGACGCGCCCCGGGGTCACCACCCTCTCCCGCCCGCGCCGTCGCCGGCCGAGCGGTATGCGCGTGCCCTCGAGCGGCAGGGGGCGAGTGGGTATCGAGAGGAGAAAAGGGCGTCAAGGGGGTAAGAGTTGAAGTGAGGGTTTGTTTCAGAAAAATACGTGCAAGGGGTATGGTGCTGTATGTATAAATGAGTACTTTGTCACTGCTGGCGGAGGCTGTGGTGCTAGTCCCGTGTTGCACGAGTGTGTGGGTTTCTGGCTGTGCTGATGTTCTCTCCGGGGTATCGACGCGACGCCTGCTGAGGAGCATCTCCCAGTGAAGGCTGGTATGGTAGCTACTCGCCACAGCATGGGGCAGCGTGGTGAGCGTCGGGTGTTTGTGCATACAGTATTGACTCTGCACGTCCACACGCGGTCCCTCGAAACGCCATCACAGAGCCACCCACAACCCCGACGTTGTGCAAACCACGCCGACTCCAAGCAATCCATTCACTCCGCATACAACCTCGCGGGATTCTCCACCATCATGCCCCTAAACACCTTCTCACCCAACCAACCCCTCAGAAGGGCGAGCCACGCGGGCATATCCTCGGTGCGCATCGTCGCCTCCTCCCCCGGCCCGAGGGCGGCCTTGAGCGCGGGCAGATCTTCATGTAACGGCACATAAGGCCAGTCGCTGGCCCACAGGAGGCGGTCGGGGGCGATGCGGGCCATGGCGGCCACGAGCGGGGCGAGCGTCGCGTCGTCCGATGTCAGGCGGTACGCGGCGCTCAGCTTTACGTACACGTTTCGACGCGTGAGCAGCGCCAGCACGGGCTTGACCCCGGGGAGGTTGGAGATCTCGGCTTCGGACGCGAGGCGCGGTGAGGGGCGTGACCAGGGACCGCGGAGGAAGCCCATGTGGTCGATTATGAGGGTTTGGGTGGCGGGGATGGTGGGGATGAGGGTTAGGAGCTGGGTGTTAGTGGGGCGTGTGTGTGCCGGGGTGGGAGATGGGGGGGGGGGGGGATAAATGTTTGTCGATTGGTTGGCGGTACAGGGGATGGGGCAATACAGTATGGATGCAAGTCGTGTTGTGTGGGTGCTCAACAAATGGGTCTGGAGCCCATTGCTCGCCAATGGTCCAGGTATGAAAGTGCTACGTATCGTAGCAGGCGTGCGTCTGGATCTTATAGCTGCGGCCAGCTGTGACCGTCCAGCCGAGGTATTCCCTCGATCCTATCACCTGGTCGTAACCAGACCGTCACCCCCGAGGACATTGATAAAACTCGTCTTTCGACCTATCCAACAAGAGGTACTCCAAAGCAACTCCTAGCACCACCCACAGCCACACCGATCCCCCACACCCGTCCGGCTCACAACTCACCTCGTCAAACAGCGCCATATCCTGGTCCTGGATACAAATCGACCACTGTACGCCGGCCTTATCCAACCTCTCCGCGATGCGCTTAATCCCCGCTGCCCTCTCGGCGGGCGTCGCACCCGGGGGCGTAGCACGCACACCCCGGACGCCCTTGGCATGCAGGTCATGGATGACGTCCTCGCCCGCGTCGTCGGCGAGGCACGCAATGCCCCGCCGCAGACTCTCGGGAGACGATTTCGCAATATAGTCGTTCAAACTCGCGAGGTCTGTGCCAAACGCAAAGCTGTGCGCGAGGACGCGGTGCTGGATCCCCAGGGCCGCGTGCCACTCCTCCTCGACGTGCGCCGGGATGCGCGGCGGTAACCCAAAGGGCGGCGAGGGGACGACGGCGTAGTCGGCCGGGAAGACGTGAAAGTGCGTGTCCCAGCTGCCCCGGGGGAGGGCCGGGATGACAGTCGTGGGGCCGCTGCTTGCTGGGTCGTACATCTTGAGGTGGGGTTGGGGTGTGGTCGTGCTGGGTGCGCGACTTATTTATCGTGGGCGAGTGGCGGTGTGCCGTGATTTACCGCGATGGCGCCCCGGGGCCGGCCCGACTAGGCCGGTGGCGCCGTTGCAACGGGCATGTGCACGCGTGTGATGGCGAGGCGGGCGCTAGCACGCGTCTGGACACGCGGTTCATGGGCCTCGACTCAGTAGGTCATTCCGTGGCTCGGTAGGCTCGGCGATCGGCCATGGCCGGTACCGATGACGCTTCCGAGTCGCATGGCTGAGTTCGTTAACTCATTCTTGGCACTGCGACACATCCAACCAGCTCTGCATCTCCTCAAATCTCCTCAAACCCATCTCTCACCAACCTCCCCAACCTCACCTCACCCCACACGCCTCGATGACGACCCCGGAGACACCCACGACGCACGTCGGGTTCCTCGTCTTCCCCGGCGTGCAGCAGCTGGACCTGACGGGCCCGCACGACGTCCTGTCGCAGCTCCCGGGTGTGAAATGCCACCTGGTCTGGAAGACGCTTGACCCGGTCGCGTCGAGCTCGGGGCTCACGCTGGTGCCGGACGAGACGTTTACCTCGTGCCCCGCGCTCGACGTCATTTGTATCCCGGGGGGCGTGGGCACAAACGACCTCCTTCTGGACCCCGAGACCATTGCGTGGGTACGCCGCGTGGCATCAACCGCCCGCTACGTGACGTCTGTATGCACGGGCTCGCTGGTGCTCGGCGCCGCGGGCCTGCTGCGCGGCAAGCGCGCAACGACACACTGGGCGTCCCACCCCCTCCTGGCCGCCACAGGCGCGATCCCCACCAAGGCCCGGGTCGTCCGTGACGGCAACCTGTTTACCGGCGGCGGCGTCACGGCCGGCATCGATTTCGGACTCACGATTGCCGCCGAGCTCGCAGGCGACCAGGCCGCACGGACCGTCCAGCTCTACCTCGAGTACGCGCCTGATCCGCCGTTTGATGCCGGAAGCCCCGACACGGCCCCCAGGGAGGTGCTCGACAAGGTCATGGAGAGGAATAAGGCCAATGTCGAGAGGAGGCAAGGGATTATCGAGCGTGCTATGAAGATGCACGCCGAGTGAGCCGGGAAAGGCATCGGTGGGAGGTTGGGGCGAGGCGTGTGGGAGGCTGGGGACGCACGGTTTGGGAGGTTGGGATGTGGCGTGTGGTGATCATGAGGGTTGTAGGTGTTCTCGTATCGTAGTGGAACGACAATGATGAATGGCTGTCATGGGAGAGTTGTCCTGGAAGAGACCGCCCGCGAGGTCAGTTCGACGCTGGGCTCCCCGACAGGCCAACAGTACCATGGTACATACTGTCAGAGCAGTGCCGCCGATATGACAGAACTCAGCATTGTGCAGGTCGTCAGCATCGGATGGATAAGCATGTGACTAGATTCATTCAGTGCAGGTGCTAGCTAACAAGGACGCTCTATCACAGTGCAACAGTCCTCTGGCCTCTGGTCGAGTCGCCGACACTGGCTGCAGGACCACACCTTGGCCTGTACCAGCACACTACAATGGAGTTTGGGCATGTGGTCGTCTTGCGGCCCGGTGGCAGTGGGGGATCGAGTCGTGATCCTCGACGCATGTGCACGAGCCACACGCAGTGCCGCTGAAAACACACAACGGTGACGTACGACCGAGTGTGCCATCAGTAGTGTGTTTTCCTGGCGTTCGGAGTACGCACAATGTTCCGGCGTCCGCTTCACCATCGACCATAATGTGCATTTCATGTCTGGTTGCACACCTCGGCGCATCTGCACGCTGCTGTGTGTGGCACACGCATCATCAACTCTCCGACTCACTCTCCAGCGATCTCAAGCGACATGTCGTAAGGTTTAATCGAGTCCCGCAAGTCGGCACTCGATACGCTCAGTCTCGCAGGGAAAAACATCTCCACCGACGTTGCAGTTGCTCCAGCACCACACACTGGACGACCCAAACTTACCAGGATTATCGTGACGGGCGTGACAAGGACGTCTGTGGCGATTCCCAGGCACGTTGCTGGAACAACAGTAACCAACAAGCAACAAGACGACGGGCGACCAACCCAACCTTGAGCAAACAATTCAAGCAACCCAACCTTGTCAGAGATTCGTGGGAGGGAGTCGTATGAAGGTTTGGAGCGTTTGGCAAGGGGTATGAAGCATGAAGCGTGAAGCACAGAGCGACGGGTGCTGTCTTGATTGCATCCTCTCAACGATCAACTGTTTTCCTATTCGAACCGCTGCCGCGGCTTGTACATGGGCAACTGCATAACAGCATATGCTACAGGTACTGTACGTATGCACAGCCACAAGCCCCCCCACACACACACCTGAAACGACACTCCGCACATTCAATTGACACTCGTCGATCAGTGGTGGCCTGGCCAGCTAGCCAGCAACCTGAAACGTGTCACGCCCGTGACATTCTATGGTGACCACTACACCTGTCCCTGATCAGCGGCATGGAGACGGGTCACACCAAGATACAACGGCGACGGTGGCGAGTCGCTGCTGTTTATGTATGGCACTCGTATGCTGCTGGCAGGCTTTTTTCGGGTCACGTCATGGACCCGTCGTCCTGGGTCGGGTCCCCGTGCCAGATGACGGATGACGGATACCACCATGATCCGAGATGATCACAATCGACGCCGTTGGGTGCCATTGTCAGCACAGGTTGGCACAGGTTGGCACAGGTTGGCGCAGACCATGCCGTTGGGTGCCATGTCTCCGTGTCGATGAAACTGGCCGGCGTCTGCCCATTGTGACTTGTCACGTTTGTTCACGCCTGTCACTTTGGAATGCACCACGTTTACCAGCCATTTCGTGCACTCAAAAACCGGAGCCGCTCACTTACGCCGCCCACGTCCCCGCTCGCCTGCTCCGAATACTATGTAACCAATTCATGCGCATAGCGCAAATACTAAGGTGTACAATCAATATGCACATCGGGGCCCAGCCGGCATCTAGCCAGAGGGAGCTACTGTATCCGAACAAAGCCGAGGCTCGGAGGAACGGGTCGCGGAGGGTTCGGGATGAAAGACGGGGATGGGAAAAACACAGGGGTGGAGGGTGGTCTGGTATCGCAGAGGAGCAAGCGTTGGCGTCGGCGGGGCATGGTGTGCATCGGCGGCCAAGCTGGAGGCGCGGGGGGGGATGGACGTGGGGGGTTGTTCGGGGGGGAATCGACGATGGGGTACTCGATGGGTCGGGTTCGGGGGGTCGAAAAGGCAAGAGTCGGGTCCGGTATTAAGTTGATCGTACGCGCCGTGCCGCCAGCCGCGCGGCACCATGCTCATAGCAGGCAGTTGTAAATGGGTATGTTGGTGGGGCCGTGTGGTGTGTGGTCGCACGGGCCCCGTGGGGGGATACTAGTTACGCGGGTACTGGTTGTCGGTGTCGCGGGTGGGGGTATTGTCGTGGATGGATGGACACGGACGAGTAAAGTCGTACTCGCGCGTACCGCCGGCTGACGCCGTCGTTGACGCCTTACGCCGAGAGTCCTCCAAGGTCACCGACAAAACCGGGGGCCTGGTCATAGGCATAGCTTGCTGCACTGCCCGTGTTGCTGGCATAGTGCTGCTGCGACTGCTGGTACCCTGCGTGGTAGCCGCTGTAGACTGGCTGGTAGTAGCCCTGCTGGTACTGCGTCTGCGAGTGGTACGTGGGCGTCGTCGAGGCCGTGTTGGCGACAGCCGTCGGCGAGGCCTGGTAGTTTACGTCGGCAAACGACCGATAGTATTGCTGCTGCTGCTGCTGCTGTTGGTGCTGAGACGCCGAAAGAGGAGTGGCAGACGTCTGCTGCGTCGAGCTAACCGAGGCCGGCACGGTGGTGGTGATTGGCGTGGCGCCTGTTGGCCAGCTGGCATAGCTCGAGGTGGTGTGGGGAGTGTGTGGTGCGTCAATGGGGTAGCTGTGCACCGACGTCGCATACACGTTGGTGTGTGACGCGAGCGGGGTGAGGGCGTGGCTGTGGATATCCGACGAGGCGACCGACTTGCCACGCTTGATGGGGCGAGCGTCAAAGTCAATGTTCTCCTTGTTGTCCTGGCCGCCAAAGTCGACAACGTCAAACGAGCGCTTGGCGGCGGCTGCCGTAGGAGGCTTTTCGTAAAACTCGATGGTCATCTCGCTCCACGCCTGTGCCGCAGGGTTGTGCGGGGGCAGTCCTGCGGCAATGCGCTCGCGGCGGCGGTCTTCGTTGACCTTGCGCACCTCCTTTGCAATGAGGTAGATTTGGCGCAGCTCATAGTGCTGGCGCGGGGGAATGGTGGACGCAATCTCGGCGGTCGCAAAGTGGAGACGCGAAATGGTGAGCTCGCGGTTCTCGGGAGAGGCCGGCTTGCTCGGGCCGTCGATGCGGGGACGCGACGCCTGCATGACAATGCTCGTCAACAGACGCGGACGCTCGTCCTTGTGCAGGTGGTCGGGCTCAATGTGGCGCATGCCGACGGGCCACCAGGGAGGCGGACGTCCCTCGTTACCCTTCTTGTCCTTGTAGGGGTACTTTGTCTGCTTTTTGGGCTCGACGACCTTGATCCACGCCTTGAGAACGTTGGCGCACACGCTCTGGCCGAGATGCTCAAAGCGCGAGCAGTACTCTTGCTCGAGCACGTCCGGGGTGAGCTGCAAGCTGCCAATGGGGCGAGCGGGCTGGGGCTTTGTCGCTGAAAACGTCGACATGAGCTGCCCAGGTGCGGGTGCCGCGCCGCCGGGCCCACTGCCGGCTGTAGGCGGAGGAACAATGTCTGTCAGGGACAAGCCCTCGTCGTCGTCAGAGGCAGCGTCCTCGTCGCCCTCGACACCAAAACGCTTTTCCTGCCGCTCGACCTCGGCCCACCGCTCCTCGTTGCGGTTCTGGATGAGCGTCGCGCGTTTTCGCAATAGATCCCAGTTGATGACACCGTCGCTACGCTGCTGGTTGGTGTCGTCGTAAAAGTGCTCGCTGGCGTGCACCTCAATGTTACCCTTGGGCGTCACACAGACAAGCAGGTAGTGACTGCCGTCAACGTGCGACGCCTTGTTGGCCGCCTTGGTCACAAACTCGCGCTTCGTCTTCCAGTGGCGATTGCACTTGGCAACGCTGTGGTACGGCTCTTCGCGCGAGGGGATGCGGGGCATGGCGCGTGGAGTGGGGAAGGGGGGAGCGGTGGGGAGAGCGTCTGCGTCTGCGGCTACGGTCGTCTCTGTAAACGTCAGCCAAGTTGTGTGGTGGTAGTCGGTTGAGCATGCGAAGATCACAGCCGATCCTGCGCTCGGACGGGCAAGTGTTGTGGGATGGGCTGTGGCAAGTAGACCATCGGCACACTACTGGTACGACACTGTGGAGGCCACAGAGTGTTTTGCGATGGGAGACGCAAAATGGTGGCCACCTACCGCCGCTGACATCTGCATCGCCAACGCTACTCACCAGGTGCAGACTACCGTGTCGCTCTTGGTCGTGGGGGAGTGTCCTCGGCGATGCGTGCGGCAACACAAGCACCGCGGCGACGAGGGGAGGACGGGGGGGATGTGGGATGGGTCGAGTCGGAGGTTTGGGCCGAACACGAGGGTTGCGCACGGTGTCACCACGAGGTGGGTGTGGTGTTTGTGGTTGGCGCTGGCCGAGGAGGAGGACGAGGGCCGAGGGGGAGGGGTGAGGGGGGATGTGTGACTGAGTCACACAGGGATCCGAGCGTCGAGGTCGTCGGCTACAGTCGCCGCAGTTGAGACAAGCGGCGTTCGGGGGGGGGGGCGTTCGTAGCTCTGTAGTCGTTCGTTTGTGGATTGATCCTCTTTCTACACCGGTGTCGAAACCGAGGCGGAGGTGTTGATTAAAGGGGTGGGCTGTAGTAGTAATAAAAAAGAGTGTGGCAAAAGAGTGTGGGTTGGTCAAAGACGAGGGTGTAGAATGGTCGAGGAGAGGTCGAGCTGGATGTGGGATGGGATGGCAATCGTTGCTGGCGTGTTGATTGACAGACAAGAGTACAAGCAGGACATGTAACAAAGACAAAGGCAACGTAGCCTGCGAGCGAGCGAGCAGGCAGACAGGCAGGCAGGCCAGAGTGGGCTGGGACAGACTGCTACCCAACAAGCGCCGTGGCTTTTGCGCCGTGGGCCAAGTGTTGCTGTTGGTTGCCGGCTGGGAGCTGGGGTGGGGAGTGGGGCGGGGGAAGAGGGTGGTGCTGGTGGTGCCCACGGCGGCGTCAGGGACAATGTTTGACACCAAACTGGTACCACTTTGTGCGCCAACAGCCGCCCCCCCCCAACTCCAACTACCCTTTCCATTCTGCCCTCAATCTGCCCTGCAATCAACAACCACTTCTTCGGCCACCAGCGGCCTCAGGCTGCGGCTGCGGCATGCGGCGGCCTGCTGTGATATGGTGGTAACTGCGTCGCTGTTTGTCAGATCTCATGCACTGGTGCCCGCGGATACCACGGCGTAGGGCGCGCCCCCAAGTTCAAGTGGGTTTGTTACAGGGCGGGCAGGGACGCTATCCAGGGTCCAGAGATGTCAACATGCCTTGGCTGTATGTACCTTTGCTCTTCTAAGTGGGCGACGCGTCAAGACAAGGTTAGCGCAAAGAGGACAGGAGGACGGCTAGGACGGCTACGGCGGCGGCAGCGGCGCGCGGCGCGACGCGCGCGCGAGCGCGGGGCAGAAGGGGTTTGTGCATTTGGTCCTGTTTGGGCGATTTTATCCTGATGGGCCCGGACCTAAAGTTGGTTCCGGCGGGTGCGGCCATGACGGCAAACACGGACGATATCTTTGATTTTTCAACCCTCGAAGCGAGCAATGGGGCATTCTGACTGGCCACGACAGCGACACGACTCTGGTGCCTGCCAAAAGGTCAGTCGCGTCGCCCGATCCTCTTTCCTGCAGGGTCCAAGGTGTTTTAATACGCCGTCCAGGAACCCGGCGCGTCACTCGCAGGCCCCCTCAAGAATCATGCACTGCAGCCTGGCGGCCATCTGCCATACTAGCATGCTGGCATGCTGGCAGCGGCACAGCTTCTGACTCGTTGTCGTGCTCGGGAGACGTCGTGCGTCCTTGTGCCTGCATCAGCGTGCTTCCTAGGTCGCTGCTTCTTGTCTCTTGCGCGTGGTGCGTGGCGCGTGGCGCAAGGGCAAGGCAAGAGGAGGCGCGTCACGCTCGTCTCGGCCAACAGTGTCAACACCGGGTCTAGTGGTCCTACCCCTTGCTGCCCACAGGTCCGATAGCTACCTTTCGGCATGGGCTGGCTGCTCGCTGTCGGCTCCAACTCTGTAACGGGACGCAGAGCCCGTCATCATGACAGCATGACGCTCGCGAATACGAGCCGGTCTGTTTACACTTTTTTTTTTCTGTCTGTTGCCATCTCGGCTGCTCGGCTCGCTGGCGATGGCCGTCTCAAGCCTCGCACAGAGGCGGTGCACAACGCTCCGCCCCACCCGCGCGCCAGGTTCAGTGCCTCGGCCGTGCCCCTTGGCCAGACCAGCAACGAGCCAGTCCAGTACGCGCCCAGTCCCCACTCGGAAAGGTCCAAACACCAAACATCAAACACGATGGTTGTCGCCGACTGACGTTCAGCGAGCAAGCTGTCGTGCTTTGCCACCATCACTCTGTCGACGCAGCCTGTATCGTCCACTGCCAAGTTGTACACAAGACACATCCAGTTTGAGGCTGAACATTTCGCGCACACGCGCAAGCCGGCTCAATGGTGGCGTTGTGCCACGCGTCACGCAGAGCCACCTCGCCTCCAGCACCTGCACGCCGGCACCCTGTGGCTGTCCATGGCTGTTTGTCTTCCACCCAAGTGTACGTGCAAGTGTGCCCATGTGCGCATGTGCTGGAAACGGGTGCGAAGCCGCAATTGGTTGCCGTCGTCGGCAACATCTGAGGACCCCCGAGCGCCGTTCCTGCCTAGTGCCTGCACTTGCGCCAGAGAGGCACGCCGCACCGTCGGTCGGAGCGGGGCGGTGCAGCAATCACAACGCGTCTCGGTCCTCCGTGTCGGCGCAGGCCCGCAGCCAGCGGCGCAGACAAGCATGGCGTCAAAGACCAGTAACCAGTGCTTTACTTCTCCGCCTGTGCCCGTTGTCGTGGCTGAGAAAGTCCTGCCCATCTCCTGTCCGTAGTCGGCACAACCGGCACCGGTAGTCACCACGCACTCCGTTCGGCCCGACCAGGTCGGGAGAACCAATAATTGCATCCCAGGAACATCTGGCACAGTCTGTGCGTGCAGGGATGCCCTCGTCCAAAACGAAAAAAAAAAAAAAAAAAAAAAAAAAAAAAAAAAATGGTGGCGGCATGGCGCGCCGCAGTGGCGGGTTACGACCATACATATGTTTGGCACACTCGGGCGGCGGTCAGTGCTTGTTGTCTCACGTCTGATCCTGGAACCTCGGCGCACACTGCGGACGGGGTCGGGGTAGAGTCGCCATGTGCGATCGCGGCCGATCGCGTCGAGATCGGGCAATGTGATGACCAACTGACGCTCGGGTCTATCCATGTCAATATGTCAAGTCGCGACCGCGTTCGCGTCGAGGGCGTCCTGGTCGCATATCGCCGTGTCGGTGATGGAGCATACCCTGGCGCCGTCAACTGACACTATCCGTCCTGGGCAGCTTCCAAGCACATGACCACATTCATGACTCACATATCACGCGACGTGAAGTCCACATCGGATACTTGCGCCCCACTCATGAACAACTTGCTGCGTCGCGTTATCGGTCTCGCCACACCTACACTCCATCAGTGGTCGCTCCCACGTCGCTCTCTGGTAGAGGACGCAATTCCCAGCCAGTGCGAATGAAGAGCAGGCACGGTAGGTTAACGGTAGCCGATTTCGAATGGTACCGACAAGAGCACAGTATGAGTCGGCACTCGTGGCCGTGAGGAAACGCGACGTTTGGGCGGCTTGGTCGAGGCAGAGGTGCGTCATCGCCCGCGCTTGGCAGAAGGCTCAGGGATGGTGGTGCCAGTCGTCGAGCGCCAGCGCCTGACCCCGTCGACGGACATGGCGACGGACGTCGAAGGACGCGACGATGCGTTCGGGTGTGCCCGTCGGCCTCGGTACGAGTGTGAGCCGATCTCTGGTACGCGGCGACGTCCATTGCGTCCGTCGCCCAGATATCCGCGCCCGTTGATGCATGCCCCACCACTCTGCTGGCCCCTCGGCGAGCTTCTTTCATCTGGAGGATGTGGCGCGTAAACAGACTTCAGGCCCTCGTCTTCTCGACACACGTGCCGCAGGCCTCAGGCGTGATCCACGTTGTTGTTGTTCCTGTTCCAGTTCAAGGTTGCCCGAGCGTCGGGGGCGACACTCTCCCGCGGTGGCGGCAGCAAACTTGAGCTGGTGTTCTCTGATGCGCTGGAGGGGAATGACCTGGAGCGGTGAGTTTGGGACCATTGCGTCAATATGTCAAGGATGAATAGAGAGGATGGGACGGGGAAGTTTGGCAGAAGGAAGAATATGGATGGCAATGTCGCCACGATCGATCGCCAAGCGTCTTTGATGCCGTTGAGGCGCTGATTGTCGGTGCACATGCAGCTGACACACTTCAGCTTGATCGCCTTCTCTCCTTTGCTTCCTTGCTTCCTTTCCTTGTGTCCTTTCCGGCCTTTCCTTTATTCTTCTTCCTTTCCTTTTCTTCTTCCTCTCATCCCAAAACCACCTCCTTTCTCACATCCATCTTCTTTCTCTCATCCGTCCCCGTTTCCTCGCACGTCCGTTGTCGCATCAGCATCGCCACCAACGCACTACTCCAAAAATGGCCCCCACTCTCAACGCCAACATTTACCCCGTCATGAGCCGCATCTTCGAGCTGGCGGACACCGACTCGCTCCTCGCTCTCCGCACAGTGTCCAAGTCCTTCAAACACCGCGCCAACTCGCTTCTGGCGTACCACACCGTTCTAAATTGTCCACCCGAGGACTATCCCGATATCCTTGTCTTCTTTAGGGAATGGAATCTCCCAAAGCGAGCACACACGGTCTCTGACTATTGGAGCTATCGCCCCATCTTGGACCATGCACGCATCGTCGACTTCGACGACTCCATTTACTTTCCCAATGAGAATGACGACGACCCTCCAGACGACTACCATGCCCATGGGGAAGTGATCTACCCTCTCGTCCACGCCCTTGCCAACGTGCACACACTTCGCTTCCTGGAGATTTCTCTCACCACGCAGCCGGTGTCATGGGCAATCCGTTCAAAGCGTGTTGTATTCTTCCTTCGCCTTTGGCGGTCCTGGTATGAGAGCCTTAATGAGCCTCCTTCGTTCACGGGATTCCCTCTCGGCCCCATTGGGGAAGGGGTGGAAAAGGTCGTCGTCAATGTGGTCGACTGTAGAAAGTCATCCGAATACGAGGAGGCTGTGCTGCGCGCACCCATCTGGCCCCACTCGCTTCGCCACGTCGTCTTTATCTTCGAGTCACGCAACTCATCTCTCAAAAATCGAGACTGGGAAGTGCCCCCTCCCATGGGCATCTTTGCCAACATCCTCATGGCCATGGCGTTCAACATCCCCCTGGTTAAAGTGAGTTGACAATGTCCCACCTGGAGCTCACAACAGTACACCTTTGTCGGCATGCTCGATGTGGACCCGGAGCTATTTGCCATGGACTACGCTGCGTCGCACGAAAACATCAAGCATGCGCTCATGTCCCACGTCGTCGCCTTGAAGGCCCAAGAGAGCCCCAACCGTGACGAAATTGTCGCCGCCGTTGACTCGTGCCTCCACTTTTGCACACGCGAAGAGTACGCCGCAAGTCTCACGGGCAACGACTTCGAGGTCGAGACCAGTGAGGGATGGATCTCCCCGTTTCCTGTCGTGTAGCGCTTGCAAATGAAATGGTATGATGCAGACCGTGTACTGTAGGTACCCCACCACCCACAGCAGAACTCTGTGGTCACCACCCGTGGCGCAATGGTGATTGGGGAAGATGTTGCGGATCACCTGGGGTCACCCGTCACTCCTACCCCCGATAGTTCGAAGGGCACTTGGGCGAGTTGCGGCGCTCATGATCGGAGCTGAGACTGTGTGAATTGCTGTTTCTGCGTCTCACATCACGAGGACATGAGCTGCCATGTTCCGAAGCCTTCTTTTTTCCACACACAGTAGTTGGCTGTGAGGGCTAGCTGCTATCTGCTTGCATGATGGTGCTCTACTGAACGTCGCGTCTTGCGCGTCTGGGGTTCGACTTGTGGCCTGGCTGGAGACTGAGAGTGATGAGCAGAGCCAACGCCGTCGCGACCTTATCGCGGTCTCACTCACTGGCAGACATGAACACGGCAAGCGATGACGTCGTGTGCCACCGAACCTAAACCGTGCCCTCAACTCTTCGTTTCAACACTTTACACAATCCACTTCTCATCCTCCTTTACCCACTTAACCTAAACCCCCATGCCGTCGCAGCCGCACCCCCACACATTCTTCACAAACCTCGACACCCTCCTCGCCACGTCAACGCTCACCATCGACCGACCCCGGGGCACACCGCACCCGCGCATCCCGCACGCAATCTACCCCGTCGACTACGGCTACCTCGAGCGCACAAGTGGTGGGGACGGCGAGGGCGTCGATGTCTTCCGCGGCTCGGGTACCGGAGGTATCGTGGGCGTCGTGTTGACTGCCGACTTGGGAAAACGCGACGTCGAGGTCAAGATCCTCCTGGATTGTACCGACGAAGAGGTGGGGGCTGTGCAGAAGTTGCTGGGGGAGGTGTTGGGTATTGGGGGGTTGGTGGTGCGTCGAGATGGATAGCGTCCGCTGCGGGTTGAGCCGAGTGGATGTAGGCTTGGGCGGCGGTAGGGGCAGACATTCTGCCATCGCTTGCCGTTGCAGCTCGCAGCTCAGAGCTCACGGACACGTCCAGTAACGAGCGACTGGCGGCACTGGAGGGTAAAGGTGGCCTGAGACACGGCAGTGCGGCGCCATGCCCGAGAGTACTCTCACACGCTCCACGTGCAATCTACCAACTCACGTCCTCGCTCTTCGTTACTTGCTCTTCTGACCCTCGCCTCCTCCCAACATCAACCTGCCTCGCCCCTCCAGACCACACTCACTTCTGCGTCCCTGCCCACACCCCAGGGACTCACTCACAGCACACCCCAAGCGTCGAGGCGATTTAGCTCAGTTGGTTAGAGCGCATGCTTAACACGAGACTTCTCGGGGTTCGCATGAGGTCGGAGACTTCTCGGGGTTCGCATGAGGTCGGCAGTTCGACCCTGTCAAACGTCAGCACTAGCTTTTTGGTACCGAGAGGGATGCTGTAGAGGAGGGTAGGAGGTCGAGGAGGGGCAGGAGGAGTTGGCTTACGAGGAGGAGGTTAGGGATGGGTAAGAGCGCGAGCTAACGAGGGCCGCCGTTGGCGCGGGTGTTGACATGCGCACGGCGGAGAGCTCGCTACGCTACCCCAGACATTACGGGCATGGCACGCGACGCGACAAGCAGGGGGACGCCACAACGCGATCCGCGACAGAGAAGCGTACTTATCTCCGGCTGACGAGAAGTATGTGCCCAGTCGCTTGCGACATTGTCTTTTGCGTTCCCCCCCCCTTCCCTGTGACCGGTCCCCAAAGGACAACCATCTCACCTCCTCCTCATCGTCCTCTCCACCCTCACACAGCCGAGACAAAGGTCCCAACCCTGGCCGGTGCGCGACCCCTCGTCCCGAGGAAAAGACGTGGCGCTCTCGTGGTGTAGTGGTTATCATACTCTCTTAGGGTTGTTATCAATCGTACGCCTCGAGCATTGGGAGTGGGCCTGGGTTCGAATCCCAGCGAGGGCCATAGCTTTTGCTTCTTGCCGCTTGTTGAAGTGTTGAAGACTGAGGTGGGCGCATGGAGAGGACGGTTTGTCGTGGTCGGTCGTTGTGGTGTGGTGTTGTGGTGTGGTGTTGTGGTGTGGTGGTGTGGCGGTGTGGCGCCGCGTGATGTGGTGTGAAAGTGCCACTTTCAAACTTGCGTGTTGCGATACTTTTATGTGGCACGGTCCGCCTGCGGCGCAGCCGCCGACCTGGTCGCGTCTCCTCTTCCATATTCTTTTCCTTGTATTCTATGTGTTTCTGTTCACACAGCTGTCGTGAAGCGTTGCATGTTTGTCTAGTTGGTCTACGGCTGCAGCTGAGCTGACCATCAAGGTCATCCCGGCAGTGGGTGGTGGAAATCAACCCACGCCCGGCATGGTTTGTGGGGTATGCGCATGGGGGTAATGAATGCAAAAGGAAGAAATGGAAGAGCAACAATTGTTGAGCGTCGAAGGCAAGCCGTAACCCTCAATCCAGCGACGACCAGACGCGCACCAAGCCCTGTCATGCCCAGCCCGCAACGCCACGGATCACACTGAGCGCGTGCCCACGTCCACCTCATACCCCTCCTCCTCGGGATCGGGATTCGCGATTTGCGCGCCCAAGAGCGGGATCGCACGCGGCGTGCCCGTGACACGCGCGTACTCGTCGCATGTCAGCGTGGGGTCGGCCGCCATGACGTGTGGCGGGTGGACGATGGTGAATGTCGCCGTCTGGCGGCGGAAGAGGGAAGTGAGCGGGCGGAGTGTCACGGTGCGCGCGTGGGGGGTGGCGAGGAAGTCGGCCATGGTTGGGGCGGGGCTCGTGTGCGTCGGGGGAGCGGGGGATGTGGAATAGGTGTGGGTGGGGATAGAGGTGGGGGAGGGGTCGGCGAAGCAGGAGAGGCGGGAGAGGATGCCGCAGCGCGCGGTCGCGCGGGTGTTGGCGTCGGTGGTTGCGTTGGTGCTGACGTTACCGTGGAGATTGTCGGGGGTGGGGCTAGGTGTGGCAGCGCCGAAATCACCAGCCTCGCCCGTAGAAAACCCGAGACCAGCAAACGACTGCACAAGCGACGCCTGGACGCCGGCGTGCACCGGGTCCTCGTGGACTGGGCGCTGGTGCGACTCGGGGAAGGCGATGCCCGAGAGGTCGGGGATACGCAGGGCGCAGCTAGCTCCAGGTCCGCTTGATGGGCTTGGAGCACGTGTTCCAGAGGGTCCTGGTCCAGACGGGCCCGCTTCCTCTTCCACCACCTGCTCAGCTGATGGCCCACTATCGTGCTCATCAAAAGCTGACGGGCGGCGGCTGCAAGACAGCGACAGCGAAGACAGGCGGCGATGTCCCCGTCCCGACCGCCGGAGGCTCCCAAAGCGTCCCAGCGGGCTCGGTGTCGGCGGCGTGTCGGGGCGGGGCGGCGTGCCTGCAGCCGAGGCAGCTGAGGGAGGCGGAGGGGGCGGGGGCGAGGGCCAGAGCCTACGCGAGATTGAGAAAGAGCGGGAGAGGGAGGAGGCCGAGGGTGAGGGGGAATGGGAGGCTGAGTCGGAGGCACGATCGCGCGATGGATGCTCGAGGGGCGCGGGCAACGCGACCAGGCCTTTCTTGGTCGGCGTCAAGGGTGGTATGTCTGCGTCGGTGTCGGTGGTGTCGATGGACTCGAAGACGCTCCGAAGCGGCGCACGCTGGCGGCGCGAGAGCGAGCGCGTGCTCCCGGGCGCCTGGGAAGGTGAACCGGGTGAACCTGGCGAGCCAGCGGCCGGGGACTGGGCGAAGCGGCGCGAGAGCGAACGGTTAATAGACCAGCGGGGCGATGGCGACCAGCGAGCCGACGAAGCCTCACCCGGCGAGTCAAGTGCCCGCGGCGACGCGGCAGGCGACCCAAACACCGAGCGCACACTCCCAGCCACACTCCCGACTCCGTCTGCTACACTCCCCGCCACACTCCCCGCGACGCCCGCCAGCGCACGGGGCGACCACGGACTGCCCTGCGTGCTCGGGCTCCAGTGGGAGTAGCGCAGGTCGTCGGGCGAGTAGGACACGTTGGCGCCCGTGGCGCGGTGGTGCTCCCAGACGGCGTACCGGCTGTTTGGGGTCATGGGGGAGGGGTGGAGCAGGGGGGGAGGGGCGGGGGGTGGCGTCAGGTGGGTCGGGGAGGGGATGGGGGATATGGTGGGGGACGACGAGTCGGCGCGGGGAGAAGGTGGGGTGGGTGAGGGGAGGGCGTTCGGCTTGGTCGGTGGTGTGGAGAAGGCGTCGTGGGCACCAGTTTCTTGGACCCCCTCTTCTTCGTCGCGGGCATCCTGGGCCTCATGTACCTCCTGGCCGTTCTCAGAACGCTGAGCCTCAGTATCCACCTCGGCGCACCCGTCGGCGGGACGCTCGTCCAGTCCGGCCTGCTCACCCTCACTCTCGCCACCCTCCGTCAACTTTCCAGTGCCAGCACCCTCCTCGTCGCCAACACATCCCTTAGAGGTTTGCAGCTCAGGGGTTTGCAGCTCGGGAGTTTGCAGCTCGGGGGTCGGCAGCTCGGGTATCGGCAACTTGGGCGTCGGCACGCGCGTAGGCGCTACCGTCGTCGAGCCCGACGAGGGCGAGTCCTCGGCGGGGAGCCGGGGAACCTCTGAGCCAGCCGAGATCCAGTTCCGATCCCCGGCGTTGGGGTCTTTGGCGGGCTGTCCGAGGCAGAAAACAGCCTGGACGAGCTGCTTCAACGAGCGTTTGTGCCGCGGCCCATTCGACGGCGTCGGCGAGGGCGCGGGGGTGGGTGACGCACTGCGCGATGGCGCGTTGCGCGGTGTGGGTGGGTGGAATATGCGGAGTGTTGGCGGGGTGGGGATGCGGACGGGGGACTCGGTGTTCCCGGGGTCGTGCTGTGGCACTATCCGGGACTCGGGAGGGACAGCGCGCGAAGGCCCAGGGCCCTGCGCGGCGCGGTACCCGTCATACGCTTCCCGGTCGGCGGCGATGATGCGCTCAATGCTGGGTTTGTACTCTATGCCGCGGACGAAGGCGGGCTTGGGGGGCGGGGTAGGAGGCTTGGTGGGGTCGGTAGGGGGTTTGGGGGGCGGGGTAGGCGGCAGGGGAGGCGGGGGGCGCGGAAGAGGCGGAGGCGGCGGAGCAGGGCGAGAGGGTACGACTGGATAACGCGCGCGAGTCTGCGTGCGTCGTGACGCGCCGTCCCCTTCGCGCTCAGCCATAACGGGGTTGGCCTGGGGCGGGGCGGGGTCGTACTTGTCCTTCTCGTAGGCGTTGAAGCGCGTGTCGGCGCGGGGTCCCTGCGGACGCTGGACGGGACGGTGCTCGCGACGCTCGAGGCCGCGTCCACGCTCGCGGTCGTGGCCTACGGCGCGACGCTGGCCCTGCTCCTCCCCAGGGAGCTGCCGCCGACGTTCACGGCCACGTTCCGACACTTCCTGGCGATGCTCCTGCACAGGCTCGCGGCGCTCACGCTGCCGCTGCTCGGGCTCACGCCCACGCCCACGCCCACGTTCCTCATCCTCGCGCAGGCCACGCAGCTCCTCTGCCTCCCGCCGATTGCGCAGCCCCTCGGCCTCGCGCCGCTGCCGACGTTCATCCACACCCCCCGGGCGCGCACGGAACACGGCGCCGACCTCCCGCTCGAGCTCGGTGCGGCGCTCGAGGTCGGCGGCGCGGGAGATCTCGAGCTCGGTTCGGGCGCGCTCAAGGTCGGCGGCGCGGGAGAGGGAGCGCGACATGCCGCGCACGAGGGCGCGCCCCGAGTCCCGCGCGGGGTGGTAGCGGGGCTCGAAGAGGGAGAGTTTGTCGTCGTGGTCGTCGCTGTTATCGTGGTTATCGTGATCATCGTGGTCGTCGTGGTCGTCGTGGTCATCGTGGTCATGGTGGTTGTCATCGCTGTCGGCATCGTCGCTGCTGTCGTCGGAGTCGTCTTTTTCATGCTCGCCATTGCCATCGTTGACATGCACTCGGCCACTGCCTCCATCGACGCCGAGCTCACGCGCGTCCATCCCACCCAGGTCGCGCGCGTGCACGCGCCGCTCCCCACGGTCAAGTTGACGCGCGTCCCGCTCCGCCCTCGCGATACGCTCTGCCGCGGGACTGGGGTGTTGCTGGGAGCCGGCGTCTTGGGGCTGTGGTGCGGTGCCAGTGCCATGGCGGCGGAGGACGGTGATGGTGCGGTGCGGGCGGCCGAGGATGTCGGTGCCGCGGTCATGCTCGGTGTCGGTATCGTCGCTATCCACCTCGGCCAACTCGCGCTCGAGGTCGCTCCACGCACGCTCGCGCTCGGGCGGCGTGAGGTCCGGCCGCTGGGCGTGCTCGAGGGCGCGGCGCTGGCGCTCGCGCCGCGGCAGGTCGAGGGAGAGGGAGAGGCGGCGGCGGCGGTGTTCGTCTTCGCTCGCTTGGCGTTGGTGTTGGATCAAGCGTTCGTGTTCGCGTTGGTCGCGTTCTTGCTGCTCGCGACGTTCGCGTTCACGTTGACGTTGACGTTCACGCTCACGCTCACGTTCGCGCGCACGTTCCCGCTTCCGCTCGCGTTCCTCCTCACGCCGCTGGCGTTCGCGCTCCCGCTCTAGCTCGCGCTCGGCCTCACGGGCCTCCTCAAGCTCACGATCACGTTCCACCGCCCCGCGCTCATGTTGGAGGTGCGCGAGGTAGTCGCCAATGTCTTGCTCGTGGTCGTCTCGTGCGAGGCGGTATTCCTGCGCGAGGCGGAGGTCGTACTCTGCACGCAGGGGGGGTTGGAGGAGGGTGCCTGCGGCGCCTGGGTGTTAGTCGTGTGGGGTGGAGTAGGGTGACTGAGCATGGGGATAAAACTGAGCATGGGGGTAATGGAATGAAGGGGAGGGGTTTGTGGTGGGAACGGTTTGGTGGCCTGCCGGTTGGGTTGGTAAGAGGAGGCAAGGCCCGGTGTGTTTGTCTCTGAGGCGGTGTATGCCGAAGTCGCGAGAGAGCTTTGACAGCGGAGGCGCAAGAGAGCCTCGACAATGGCGAGACAGCCCAGCCAACGGGTAGCCAACGGGTAGTGTCCCCCAGACTCGACTCGACCACAACAAAACAAGCACACAACACCACACTACCCCACACTACACACCCACGCCACACCTGCCCGCCACACCTGCCTACGCACACACGCCCACGCCACATGTCCACGCCACACCCGCCACACCCGAATCGCGGTGACTCACTCCTAATAGCATTCAAGCGCACGTTCGCCCACGCCGCACCGTCGTGTTTGTCCGGGTGGAGCGCGACTTCTGCGGCCTTGAGGGCGTCGATGACTGGTGTCAGTGCAACGTGCGAGAGTGGGTGTTGGGTAGGGTAGGGGGTGGAGCTGGGTAGGGTAGGGCGGTGAGCTGGATAGGGTATGCCTGGTGCTGTGTGCTGGGTGCTGCTGCGTGGTGGGTTGTGCTGGGTGCTGGTGGCCATCTTTGTCCGATTCCACTGAGCAACATGCCACATCGACGACATCCGCGTGCCACATTCTCGTGCCACAACGCAAGCAGCGCCACAACCGCATGTCACCTCCGCTTGGTCGGCGTCGGCTGGCCACAATCCACTGTCCTTCCACAGCGCGGCCACAGTACAGGCGTACTCACTATCCTCCTGGGTCGCGTCCTGCGCAATGCCGAGGATCTCGTAGTGGTTATCTTCGTAGTTGGCGTCCATTGCCCATGGGGGTGGGGGTGGGGGCATGATCGATGGAGATGGGAGATAACGAGAGTTGGGAGATGGGAGATGGGGGATGGGAGATGGGAGATGGGAGATGGGAGATGGGAGATGGGAGATGGGCGATGCGAGATGAGGGGTGAAGGGTGCAAGAGATGAGAGGTGGGAGAGAAGAGAGTCGTGCTGACGTTTGGACACGCACCAGTCCACCTCTTTATACGTTACCCTCTTTTCCCTCCGTCATCCGGCACCGCCATCAGTGCGAGAGGAGACGAACAATACCTCCATCATGTGAGACGGACAATACCTTCAGTGCGCGTAGGAAGCGATAAACGGTGAGTGGGTAGGGGCAAGACAATGTGGTGCGGTTTGCTGTGAGTGGGCAGGGGTAAGACTGTGTGGTGCGGTTCGGTTTGCTGTGTTGCTGTGCTGCCACCTACAGTGCGGTGCTGCACCTCTGCAGCTGCACCAGTGCGCCGCGTCTGCCGTGGACGTGTGCGAAGCATCCACAGGAGAGCGTTTCAGAGACAATAGTAGAGTAGCGAAGAGGCGGTGCAGCAGTGGCGCCGACGGCATCAGAGGTGAGTGGGGCCTCAGACACGTGAACAATGACATGGTGCGGACGCGTGTGATTTTAGGGCAACACTTCGCGATCAGAAGCAATGTCGCTGGGTCAAGTGTGTTCCGCCTCGAGCTTGGGCCCGTCCTCGTTGATAAAACGTCTGTCCCAAGAAACGTCACGTCACGTCTGTTCCTGATCAGAAACACAGACGAGCTGAAACGCACGCCTCGCACACCTCCCACACGCACGCGCGCTCCCAAAACACCCACAAACGCCAACAAAACGCCAACAGACGCCTGCAAGACGCCTGCAAAACGCCACACCACATGACATGCACACATGCGTGCATGTGTGTGTATCGGGTCGAAACGTGAAACGCACCGTGAGGGCTGTGCGGGCGAGCTTCCATTCCGCATGTGGAATGAACCTCTGTTTGTGATTTGTGGTTCTTGATGTTGGTGTGTGTGTGGTGCGTGGTGTTGGTGTGGCACGTTGGTGTGGCACATGTGCCGCACTGCCGCACTACCGCACTGCCGCACTGCCACGCTGCTCGCGATGCGATGCGATGCCGAGTGCCGCGCTTGCCATGCGACACCGCGCAGGTTGCGACACGAGGCCGCGCAGGTTGCGATATGCGGCACAGTGCGAGTGAGTCTGTGGTCGTATGGCATGTGTACACCCGACACGAGGTCGTGAGTGTAGGCGGGCTGGGGGGCACCGACGCGTCTGGGCACGACTTGTTCCGCGTCTACTGCACACATGCCCGCTGGCGAAAACTATAAGCACTGCATCTCCACGCACGTCTACTGATGATGTTGTTGGTGTTGTTGGTGCTGCGGGTGTGGTTGTGGCTGTGGCGGTTCTTCTGGGAGCCACGGCATAAAGTTCCACGCTGGCTGCTGTTGGCTGTGGGGTTAGCGTCATCGTTAGGTCTTGGGCATGGCTTGCCAGTGGGTCCCTTACGGACCACACGGGCCACAACGCAACTCACCCTGGAACAGGCGGTGGGGGCCCAAGACCAGTACCCGGTACGGCACTGCCCTCCTGGCCCTGGCGGAAGAGCTGGTTCCAAAAGTCTGGCTGGAGCGTATCTCCCAACATGTCAAAGTTTGTGACTGCAAAATTGAGATTCTGGAGATTGCTGGGGTCAAACAGGTCGGACATGTTGCCCATTTCGCTGCTTGCGCTGCTGGCCTCGGGCATCATGGTCGCCTCGCCCGTTTGGGTAAAGCCCGCGCCCCACTGGTTGTACATTTGTGGCGGGGTCGGGGGGCCGGTCGAGCTATGCATGGTGTGCGGGTGCGACGGAGAGTCGCCGGCGGGGGACCGGCTGTTGGCCGGTGAGGCCGTGTTGGACGGTAGGCCGCAGGCATACAGGAGCGCGCCGCGGGGGAGCGCTTGGTGCTGCTGCGCGTGCGCGACAGCGTTGGCTGCAAACGGCGGCAGCTCGGGCGCGCCAGGCGTCGACTCTGCCGTCGACGCTGCGTCCGCCACCGTATCGTCATAGGACCGCTTCGAGCCCGACGGCGGTGTCTGGATCGGGAACTCGCCCGTGCTCTCGCGCGCAACCTCGGAGATCAGGTCGGTCATCTTGCCCGCCTGGCGGTACGTGAGCTCCATTTCGCGCAGGGCGGCAATGACGCGCCGGACATCGCTGGCGCACCGCTCGCGCTCCTGTGGGCGCTGGCGGACGGCATACACGTTCATGAGCAGCACAATCGCTGCCGTCGACGCCGGGAGCGCAAACGCGATCGAGATGGCGTGACCCGGGAGCTTGCCCGAGGAGCGGCCGCGGCGGAGAACCGCGTCGAGGATGTTAGAGATCGAGCGCGCGGCATTGGAGCAAATGGCAAGCGACGGGAAACCGACCGACTCGGGGCGTTTGCGGGTGGGGATGAATGGGCGGTGGATGAGTATTTGCACATAGTAATAGTGCGCATACAAGAGCGCCGAGTGCTCAAACAGGCGAGCGTCGGCGCGCGTGGGGTCCCAGCGAAGCAAGTCGGGCACCGAATCTGCCCACGCATTGAGTGCAGAGTCGAGCTCGACGACAATCGCGCGCTGGTCGGGACCGTGTTCTGGCAGACGGTTGACTGCATAAATGGTCCGGAGCGCGGCGCCGAGGACGTGGTCGAGTTTGAGCATTTGTGTAAACGCCGCAATAGACGGGTCCGGGGCGAGACCGGGAGGTTGCTTGAAGTCGCGCTCCGGGTCACCCGTGTCCCAGTACTCGTCGTCGACGGCAATGGGGTAGTCTGCGTCAAAGTCGGAATCCTGGATCGCGACGCTACGCCCAATGGCCGAGCAGCTGAGGCGGTCAAAGTGGTACAGACACCAGAACGCGCGATTGTACAGCGCGCGGTCGATGGGGTTTGTAAGAAGCATGGTCGACCGCACATGGATGCCGACCTCTTGTGCCATACGCAGACCCGCACCGGCTGCCAGCCACGCGAGATGTGGCACCGCGCTGCCGTTGAGAAAGAGACACGCGAGAACGTTGGTTTGGAGATCCAACAAGCTCGGGCTCTGGATCCACGACCGGCCACACTTGATGACATGCCGGAAATAAATCCACCCGGCAGAGTACCGGCGCGTGCCATCAGTGTCGTTGCGCAGGCGCTCGCGCCCTTCTTCGGTCGTGGCCATGTCAGTGGGCCAGTAGACGCGGTCGTCGTCGACTTGGCGCGCGCCATTGGCAAAGACCATGAGACACATGCGCGCATAGTCGGCATTGGTGCGCCACAGACCCGACGAGTACTGGCGGTTGAAAATGACGCGGTTGAGTAGTGGCATGTGCGTGTTGACATGTTCAAAGTAGGCGTCGATCAGGCGCGCCGCGAGCTGTTCATCTGGCCATAGCGAGTAGTCGATCGGATGGACACTGTCGGTGGCAATGACTTTTTCCCACTCGGGGACCATCCAGTACTCTGCGCGTTTCACGGCACTTAGGCGGTCAAAAAAGGAAATGTCGGCGTCTGTATACTTGAGCTCGTTGACGATGCGCACGAGGTGGGCACCGCTCGCCTTGCCATGGAAGCGGAACGTCTCGTGGTCGCGCACGTTGAGCTTGACCATGGCGTGCGCAATGAGCGCCTGATCGCGCACATCTTCTTCGTCCTCCGCCGGCCGGTGCGGGTCGCGCTCGTACGACTGCCACGGCGCCGGGCCAAGCACACGCGGCGACGGCGAAGGTGCTCCTGGAGCCGTGGGAGGTGTACCCGCCGCGCACACGTTGTGGGCGTCGGCTGTATTGATCGGCTTGAGTGCGGGGTACGGCGGGATGCCGAGACTGCGTAGTGTGTCTTGATATTGAGGCTGGTCAAAGTCGTCGCGGTCCGGCATCGGTCCCACTGTCCCGGCCACATCCATGCCGGGATGCAGCTGGAGCACAAGGCGCTCGAGCCTCTTGCACCGCTGCTCCAGTGTCTCCAGATAGCCCTTTGGTGGGCCGCGGCGTTTCGCAGCTTCGACATAGGTACAGTCGAGACCATACTCTTGGCAGTTTGCGCATTCTGAGAAGCGTGAGCAAGGGGGTGGAGATGGGATTGGGCATGTTGGAGAGATTGGCGAGACGGCGGCTAGGTAGCGGCTAGGCAGCGGCTAAGGCTCGGCTTCTCGCATCGAGAGTCTGAGCACCAGAGCAAATGCCGGTGACATGCACCTTACTCGTCGTCACGACGCCGCCATTGTGTCTTTAGGTGGGCACCAGTCGTGGATCTGCACTAAAGGACCTTGTGCACAACGTCCCAGTCTCCCCTACCCACTCTCGACTCACTGTTCGCAGAATTACTGTTCATCGGGCCCTCGCAGCGAATCTTTTTCCGACGACACACATCACACGCGCGCTGGACCTTTCGGCGCTTGGCCTCGGCCTCGGCGGCGAGGTCGGCCGACGACGGTGTGTGCCGCGCAGGTTTGTGGTCATGGTCCGTGGGAATACTGCTCTGGCGCGACCCCGAACCCCCTCGATACGCGGCGGCGGCGCTGCTCGGCCCAGGTTGGCCGTTGGCATGGCCCACGCCGTGGCGGAAGGGCGGGCGCGGGGACGCGTCCGACTCGGGCGTCGACATGCTCATCCTCCGAGTCCGTCAGTTCGGGTTTCCCGAGGTGGAGGTGGCGCCGAAGTGTTAGGGTAGAGGGGCTAGCCGGGGTTGGGAATGGGGTGGTGTGGGGGGCTGCAGAGGTGGGGGAGAGAGGTGTTGTCGAGTAGTGAAGATCTGCCTTTGATCGACAAAGGAGACGAAAGTGCGGCAGTCGGCGGCGTTGGTTGTGGGCGTTTTAGCGGCCGCCGGAATCTACGATTGATAAGAATAGAAAGTAGGCGTTGCGCAGTGGTCGTGCCGAGAGCTCCGGGGAGACACGTCAGTGCCGCGTTGTCGTGCCGAGTAGCGAAAACACGGCAAGGATTGAATTTGTGGATCGCACTGGCCGGGAGGTGGGACGCGGCAGTGATGGGTGCGCGCTCGGGCAAGCCGGCGGCCGGAGGGCAAACTTGTCCTGATGACGGCTTAGGGAAATATCTCGGACCTCGCGGGGTCGGCGCGGTGCAACAGCTGGCAGTGTCCGCACAGATGCAGATGTAGGTGCACGGGTAGGGGTGTGGGGTGGGTGTTGTGCAGGGTTGGTCGTGGATGTGGGATGAGTTTGGAGAAAGATGATGATGAGGATGATGATGATGACAGAGCGGTAATGATGGGAGGCGGATGGATGGATGGGCTGGAAATAGCAGAGTGACTGAGTGGCAATGGGAATGGAATTAATAATGAAATGGGATAGGGCCCATTACCAGGTGGGGCCCACACACAGCGCAAGGAAAAAAAAGAATGTGGCACGGCATACGACTTGGGGGTACTTGGACAGATACAGCTACTGCTGCCTTCGGGCACCTTGATGGGACCAGGCCGGGCCTGCGTGGTTTTTTTTTCTTCATACAGTCTGGCCATGCTGGCCAGTCTGGTGCATCCATCACCCTGCCTGCGCCACTGCGCCACGACAGCCAGACTCTGTTCTGCGAGCATTCACAAGACTCGGACGATCAGCGTGGCGTCGAGTCAACATCGGCACATGAAAACGCTCAGACCCGGATAACAACGAGAGCGGTATCGCAGGCACCCGACGGCGAAGCATGCTGCCATGCCAGCATGCCAGTTTAAATTTGCCTCTGTGCAAGCGCTCGGTTCACAGCACTTTGTAATGGTGTGGACGGCGGGGTCAGTTATGGCCGTCGGTCTTTGGCCATGCCGTTGTTCAGACGAGTAGTGAGGTTCGGATTCGGTCGTCGCACCCATGGTGGGCCGGAAAACCCGAAACCGCTCCGAGCTGTCGGCGGATGTGTGTACGGTGTGCCACGCCAAGTGACGTCCAAGAGCACCTAGCCCTAGCTCGTGCTCGGCAAAGCTGGGCCTTAGCTGGGCGTTGTGGGCGTTGTGGGCCATTGCGTCTGCCCCGCATGTTCGGATGTACGTATTAGATCTAGACGCCTGGTATGCCTGGTAGTAGTAGTGTGTGTTGGATTTTGTTTTTGCCATCAAAGCCATCAAAGCCATCGGGCACGGGCACGCACGGGCACGGCCACTTGAGCCCCTCTCGCCCGGCAACCTCGGCAACACCCGCCACACGCGCCACAGTCGTCCACATGGAGACGGGACCAAAATTGCACCTTGCAAGTGACGTCACCTCCGTTCCAGCGGCCACTGAGCTAGCCCTGCACAATTCATGCCGTCCATGTCGTCATTTTATTGGTTGGGAGTGGGTACAAGAGGCGCCCAAAGTAGCCGCCTGTGGTGGGCATGGGGCCATGTGGGACAGATTTGCTCAATACCATGTCGTAAGCTACACGGAGATGCGGGCACTTGTCCGTCTCCGACGGGTTTTATGCGGCCATGCGGCTTCGGCGTCGGCCTCAACTTGATGTGCTCTTTCAAACAGGCCTACCACGCGCAATCTGCGAGTACTCTCGCTCTTGCCGTCGCTTCCGACCATGCCCCGTACTAGTCAGACATCGCACTCTACACGATCAGCTCTGTCGAGCAAGTCGTATCATGCAGCGTGCATCGTGTTCTAAGCAGCGAGGCCACTGCACCTATGCCACATGTCACTACCACTGCCACTACCACGCGCCACACCACTGTCAAACCGCAAACCTCCACCTCCACCCAAAAGTTGGTCGTCATCCCATTGTTTTTCTCCACTTCCTACTCACTGCCTCATCCGAGCTCGCCCCATGCCAGCCTCAGCCAGCACCCAAATCCCACCCAGCGCGACACAGGATCCGTCGAGAATGACAGCGGACGCCGGCGGTCCCGTCCCTTCCCCCGGAACTATCCCTCCCCGCGACCCCGTCCCTTCCGCCGCACCCCCTTCCTCCGGACCTATCCCCACCGCACCCGACGCAGCAGCCACCGCCCGCGCCGAAGCCCGCGCGGCGCGCATAGCCGCCGCCGTCGCCCGGAGCAGGACAGAGTACCAGCCTGAACACGCCTACACCGAGCCGGGGGTAAGTCTAGCTGGCGACAGCCAGCTTGCCATGCGAGCCGTCGCTAACGACAAGTGGTACCTCTCGACCGTGGCAGGACCGTCCAAGAGCGACAGGCAGCACGTCGAATTCGCCGCCACCGCGCGCCTCGTGCATGCGCGGTCGACAGAAGCAGCGACCTCGGAGCACGACGCCGCGCTTGTCCTAGCGGACATTCTAACATGCGCGGGCTCCAAACCCCTCCCTTCTGTAGGCCGCGAGCTGCTCGGTTCCGGCATGCGCGCGGCGGTCGCGTGTGGGAACAAAGAACAGGCGGCGCGGTTCGCGCGCGCGGCGAGGACGTATTGGAAGCAAAACGTCGGGCTGGCGGGGGATAGTTCGGATGCGTTGGCGTTTGCGGGGGAGTGGAGGGGTGAGTACGTTGTTGGGCATGTTGTGAGCTGGCGGGTGGGGGTTGGGTGAGAGGTTGGGGTTGGGTGTGTTGTTGGGACGGTTCGGCGGCTGAAGGAGGGGGAGGCGGAGGGGGAGGAGGAGGGATCGGAGTGGAGGAGGATCATAGAGCGGATGTCCTATCGTTTGGGATCGCAATGGGGGCCAAGATCCACAGCCGGCCTCCCCGATTCCACATGCTTGGCAGGGAGTCCGGCAATGATGCCGAGTTGGTCGTGCATCCGTCTTATCCAGCTGGAATGGACGGCTGGATCTACACCTGGACTCGCGGGCTGGGCTACGGGCTGTACCGTACGGGGACTGGGAGAAGACGAGGTTCCAGAAAGGCCCACCTCGGCTGCTATGACGGCCATTTGCTTGCATCACGCCCGACCTCACTTGACCTAGTCGTGGGCTCTCATGTCCCCCGATCCAGGAAAGCTGGGACCATACACGACGAGCACAGCGTGTTTCTCGAAAAGCGTGGTATAGAGCATGTCTCAATCGCAGATTCTCAGTCGCAGACCCAAGTCCGTGGGCGAGGCTAACCCCCAGAGGCGACCCATCCCCTCCTCGCGTCCACCTCGTCGGCGATCCACTACCCCATCCTGTGTGCGCTCGACGCGCGTCTGGACGCCGCCGCGCTTGCTCTCGAGGCCGAACAACCCAGCCCATCCAGCTCAGCCCCACGGCTCGCCTCCACCTCAACCTCCACCTCAACCTCCACCGCCACCACCACAACTTCCTCCACAACCTCCACCAACGTGCAGGGAGTTGCGGTGGAGACCTCAACCCCACCCTCCACATCTACCATAACGTCCCTCCGCACGCTCGCCTCGGTCGTACACGCCCTCACCCTCTCACGCGCCTGGGCCTTCCGCCATGCCCTATTCGCGACCAAGCCGCGCGAGCCGCACGGGCCCCCGCGGGACGCCCACGTCCTCCGCGAGCGCCTCACCAGTCTCGACCGGGTAGCCGTGGTGGAGACGCTGGGGGTGGAGCGGGGCGTGCTCGAGGGTGCGCTGGGACGGATGTCAAGGGCGCTGGGGAGGGTGGAGGATGAGGAGGTGGTGGGGGAGGGGGAGAGGGTAGAGCGGGGTGTTAGGGAGTTGTAGGTGTGAACGAGTTGGAGCGGGAGGGGTGTGGAAGTTGTATGGGAGGTGATGGTAGGGATGGTACGGGGTTAGATACTTTGCATGGATGACGATGGCTTACCAAGGGGTGCCGCGGGGTAGTTGTATGCGAGCAGGTCAACGGACGGCAGAGAGCAGTGGTGTAGAAAGTTGCGTGGTGAGCAACAAGCGCGACTCGGAACTGGAAGAGGCCACCGCCAAGGCAATATTTCGTCAGTGGTGTCAACAGAGGCACAGCCTGAGCTTTGTGGCGCAGCACACCTAGCAACCACGGTTCAGAGAGGAGACAGGACATGGACAGAGGAGAGCGGACAACCAGAGAGGAGAGAGGACGCAGACTGGCCCGTCCAACACGTTAGTGACACAACCTTGCATGACGGATGATATGGCAACAAATGAATGACTACAGCTCCACGGCCCTCGACCGAGACGTCCCTCCCCTGTCCAACTCCCCTCCCCCTGACCATGCCTGCCCAACTCCCCCACACGCCACCTCCCCGGGGTCACCCACTCAGCCATACTCAGTGTCTTAGCACCGCCTCCCAGACGCGCGCCTTGCCGACCCAAAACTCGCCGCGCACGGGGAGGTTATTGACGGCGACTCCGTCCGCGCCGCCCACACTTGCCTTTACGTCCGCGACGCCGTCGATGCCCGCGTTAGCGCCGCCCTTGAAGACGACTTTGGCGACAAAGGCGCGGAACGTGCTCTCGCGGCCGGGGAGGACGTCGAGGGCGAGGTCGTCAAAGGGCGCGCGGACGAGGAGGGCGCCGGGGGGTCCGTCGGGATCGGGGGCGGTGGTGGCCGAGAGGTAATGGTCGGGGTTGATGAGGGCGAATGCGCGTGGTGGGGGGTTGGACGGGTCCGGGCGGTCAGACTCTGAGTCCGAGGTGGTGTCGACGGGGCCGTCAAAGACAAATACGTCGGGGCTGATGGATGTAATGTTGATATTCACATTCTCGACGCCGGGGGGCAGCTGGACGCGCGCGACGACCGTGCCGGCCCCATGCATCGTGCCCGCCGACTCGAACACGCGCATGCCCTCGATGGTCACGTCGCGTACGATGCGGGGCGGCTCTGGGGGCGCGGGGAACGAGAGGCTGAGCGCGAGCGAGGGCAGCGTGTCTAGGATCCACCGGGGGGGCGCGGGGGCCGAGCTCGGCGGCGAGCGGAAGGACGACAGCCCCACGACGGTGACGGGGTTGGCGCGACCGTGCAGGAAGCGCTGGAGAAAGCGTGACAGTCCCGCCGATGCCCCCGACGCAGATACGAGCCCAGTCACCACGCCCTCGATCGCGACGGTGATCTCGTCCTCGCCGACCGCCGACGCGTGCGCAACGACCTCGGCCATGGTCTCGTCCCCGATCAGAATCGCAAACGGGAGGGCAAACGGCACACGCGACAGACCCGGATTCGGCGCTGTCGCTGTCGCGGTAATCCGCAGCTCGTCGTTCACACTCGCAAACGAGTACGACCGCAGTGCGATCAGAGATGACAGGTCGAGCGGCTTGCCCGGCGGCGGGAGATGGGGCACGCTCGGGACTGGCGTCAGGAGCCGAAAAAAAGTCTCGCAGTGTTGGTGTCGCCGATTCTACTCGGGGACGCCGCTCCCCGCCCCCATACGCAGAAGCCACGCGCCCACGGCGCAAGCGGCTCAGAAGGAAAAGAATCGGGGGACTGGCTCAGCTCGGCACCATGTAGGACTCACTGTGCACGTCGAGGGGAATGCTGAGGTCGTACTGGGAGATACCGATCCACCCGACCGCAGCCGTGGCATGGTCGATATCAACCACGACATGCGCGGTACCGATAGCCCACGCGGCCTGGGCCCACGCCCACAGGTCGCCGGCGGGCGCGAGGGGCTTGCCGAGGGCCTCCACGCTGATGGGACGGAGCTCGGTGTCGCCGCAGACGAGGGGCATGTCGATGGCGTTCGGGAGGGAAATGTTGAGTAGGGGCACCCCCGCGCGGGTCGACACGACGACATACGGGGTCGTCACTGCGACCTGCTTGGGGAGGATGCCGAGTGCTGCGCCTGCGGCGCTGCGGCGCACCGTGTCCCACAGCGACCACGCCGAGTTGGCCGATACCTCGGCCTTGGAGCCTGCCTCGCCGTCCTCCAGGCCGAGGGCGAGGTACGTGTCGACGCCGCCGAGCATCGATACATTCACGTGTACGCCCTTGTCGGACACGTCGAGAATGTCCACACGCCCGTCGGTATACCTAAACGCTGTCGACAAGTCCCGCTCGCGGACGGCCGGGATAAACGACACGGCCAGCACGCACGCAAAGAGCAGCGCGCCAAAGACGACCGACCCCACAGCGGCAAAGACGGCAAAACGCCGCGAGCGTCGGTGATAGTGGCCCGTCGCCGGCGTGTCGACCGTGTACTCTGCCGACGGCGCGCATGACGCTTCACTGCGCACCGACTCGGCCGACGACGTCGAGCTGTACGACTGCCCGGCGTCCGCGTCGATCAGGCGCTGTAGCTCGGGACGCTGGGGACGGAGTGGCCGCTTGCCCTTGTCCTTTGGTGGCATCGTGGTTGGTGTAGAGGTGGAAGGTGTTGAAGGAGGGTGGATTAGGCGATCACGAGGTCACTGGAGATGACGAGATTGGCTCGGTGGTGGCGAACGGAACGGGTGGCGCTTGAGGGCTGGGGGGAGCCGGGATACCGATTCCGCAGCCGTCAATCGTCGCGAGCTGCAGTCGTGCACACTATAATTGTTCTCAGCGCCGACGTATGCGTCCAGAATGAGATGCAAGCCGGTTCGTGTGATCGTGTGAGAAAATCAAGAAAGGGTTAAAGGGTGGTGAGAGGAGCAACGCCAAAAGTCGACGTCCCTCAGCCTACGTCACAAAGCCACCTTGTACCCACCGAGATCCACCCACCACTCCAATTACCATTTCCTCGACCTTGCGTGATCCCGGAGTTGCCATGTTTGAGCCCCCGTCGCCGGCCGCGCTCGCGGGGCGTGGCAGGGTCGCTACCCTCGGTATGGGCTGGGGCGACGGCGCTGACGGCAGGCATGCTCATCATCGACCACTTTGTGCACGGGGACGAGCAGCCTGGAGACGAGGTGGTGCGTGATTCGTGACTCGCTGGCACAAGGGACGAGATAAACAGTTCGGTCGAGTCGGGGTGTACTGATGTTCAGCCGGGCTCCATGTTGAGCTCGCGTCTCGATTATCGGCCTCGTCCTCGCACTGACCACACCCACCCCACCCACACCCACCCCACCCACACCCACCCACCCACACCGACTCGACTAACACTAACAGCTCGGAGGAGGCGGGCTGTACGCGGCCGTCGGCGCGCGCCTCTTCCTTCCCCCCTCGCATGTCGGCTTCATCGCCGACGTCGGCGATGACTTTCCCCAGCACTTCCGGCACACCCTCGAGGGGCTGGGGGCGGGCGCCGTGTGGTTCCGACAGCGACAGGGGCCGACGACAAGGGCTCTCAACGTCTACTCGGGTCGCGTTGTTGGGTGCGCCGAGTGGTGACTCTTCGAGATTGAGCTAACCACCGTGCCTGCACGACTTGCTCTGACCATGTTCATGTGTTTATCATACTCCCGCCAACCGCTGCCCGATCTGGTACTGCGTCCTCTCGCCCACGCCGCCGCTCACCGCCGCTGGTATGGACACCTGCATCGACGCTATGTGCACCCGCATCGACGCCACAGTCAAGGCCACCAGACATTCAAGTACCTCTCGCCCCAGCTCCGCCTTACACCGGCCGACTATCTGTCCCCGGCCACCGCGTTCGATACTGCCCCCGAGTGGCTCCACGTCGTGTGCGATACGTCCCGGGCGGGGTCGATCGCTGACGAGGCGGCGCGTTTCGAGTGGGCGGGCAAGATGGCATGGGAGCCTCTCATCCGTGTGAGTGGTACCAAAACCTGGGGGTGGGAGGCATCCTGCGCTGAATCGTCACGTCTCACGCCGCCGCCTTGGTTTATCGGTGGAGCGGCCTCCCGGGCGCCTACCCAGCTGACATGGAGACGCCGCTGACAGGCAGCAAGTCGAGCCGGGAATGACGGCCACATATGTCGACCTGGCACGGCGCTTCGCCATCTTCAGGTATGTGCTCGTGCTGTGCTCTTCCCCCCAAACCTTCCACGCAACCACCCACCCCACACTCACCCCCCCTCACCGCCAGTCTTAGACCACTAGCTGACACCAGCCCGAACCACCTCGAGCTGCAGACCATCCTCGGGCCAGCCTTCACCGCTGCCTCCGTTGAGCGCTGCGCGCACGCGTTCCGCACACTCGTCGCCGCCGCTGGCGGACCCGTTCCGGCCATCATCGTGCGCGCGGGCGCCGACGGCGCGTACACGCTCGCCCCCTCATGGAGCGGATGGGTACCCGCGTTCTGGCGGGGGGACGACCGCGTCGTCGACCCCACCGGCGGGGGGAACGCGTTCATGGGCGGACTGCTTGCGGGGCTCGTCCTCACGGGCGATTATCGCGCGGCGGCAGTGTATGGCGCGACGGCGGCGAGCTTTGCAATCGAGCAGCGGGGGGTGCCGAGGCTGGGGGACGCGTTGTGGAATGGCGAGTCGGCGTGGGCGCGCCTGCGCGAGATGGCTGAGAGGATGGAGAGCGTAGAGATGGGAGAGCGGAGAGGAGAGGGAAGAGGCGGGAGAGCCTAGAGAGGAGAACACAGTTATAGACGGAGGCGGAGAAGGGAGAGCATAGAGATACAGGTATGGACTGAGGCCGAGACAGGAGACGCGCTAGATCCAAGACTATACCGGGGACAGCTCGAGGAACCGGGACGAACACCAACGACGCACCGCGCACACCGGGACAACCACAACAAATGGCAGGAGTGCTGCATAAGGATAGGAGCGAAACGAAGAGATGGCCACAGGAAGCGTGGTGAAACATAGGATAGTACACATTGTCCACGATCGCCATTTCGGCAACTGGCATCACTAAGCGGCGGCGACCTTCTTGAGCTTCTGGCTTTGGGATGGCTTGGTGATGAGGTTCTAGAAGCGGGGTCAGCAACCTTGTGCACGCGCGCGCGGTACACGCTGCGTACCTTGTGGATGTGCGGGAGGACACCACCGCCTGCAATAGTGGCGCGGATGAGTAGGTCGAGCTCTTCGTCGCCGCGGATGGCGAGCTGGAGGTGGCGGGGGGTGATGCGCTTGACGCGCAAGTCCTTGGCGGCGTTTCCTGGCGCGTGTGAGTTCTATCCGCGGGGTTTGGGGCCGTGAATTGCGCATGTATGGGCGCAGATGCTCACCGGCAAGCTCGAGGACCTCGGCAGTGAGGTACTCCATAATGGCAGCCACATAGACGGCTGCCTTGGCACCGACGCGTACGTTGTTGGCGTTCTTGTTACGCAGGAACCTGTGAATCCAGTGTCAGAGAAAACCCAACGCAGGCGCGGGGCAGAAATGTACCTGTGGATACGGCCAACGGGGAACTGTACGCAGAGTAAGCCACGATCACTACCAGGACGCGATGGCGCCAGAGACGCACCTGGAGACCGGCCTTGGAGGACCGCGTCGTGAGGACCTTTGTCTCGGAGGATGTCTTGGCCTTGCCGCCCTTGCCACCGGTGGTCTTTGAGGACATGATGTGCAGGTGGATGGATGGGATGGATGGAGTCGAGTGCAGTGGGGTACTGGGTGGATGGCGAGTTGGACAGTGTTGGTGGCGGCGCCTGTGACGGACCAGACAGACTTGTTTACGACTGAACCTTGGTGGGGGACCGACGCCACGCAACGTGACCCACCTGAATACAGGGATAAAATATGAAAAAATAATTGGGAAATAAATAAAACCACGTGGGGATGACAAGCATTCATGGTGCTAGGTGCTCGAGATTTGACCCGTGTTGTCCAACTTCAACAGCACAACACCTCCATCGCCATAAACCTCAACCCAACTCAACACCCCCCTACCACACCCCCCTCCCCCTCCCTGCTCGCCATGTCGCGGCTGCCACTATCGCAGTGGGACCCGTCTCTCTTCACGCAGCTGCAGCATGTGCTTGCGCTCGTCGCGACCCAACCGACGACCTCGCTCGTGCGCCGACTCTTCACCCTCCTCGACCAAGCGCGGCCATGGATTCTCGCGCTGACGGCACTCCCAACACCAAATGACGAGGACAAGAAGTTTATTGCAGAATCGCCCGTCTCTACCGCCGATGGCGTCGAGGTGCGCATCACCGACGAGCTACTCGTGACGACCAACGCGATTGCCGACAATGTCAACGTCTCGCACCTCCTCGCTGGTATCCTCGCCCTGCACGCGGTGCAGGCGCGATCGCGCTTTCCCGAACGCTCCGACGCCGAGATTGCAGTCTACTTGTTGCACGAGGCATTGACGGGTTTGCTCGACTTTACAAAGGAGCTGCTCCGCGTGACGGTCGGTCCCGACGCCGAGGTCGGCGAGCCCTTTGACGACCTCCGCGTCTGGGTCGAGGACCTGCTGGACGAAAAGGGCGCAGCGGGATACTTTGCCGACGTGGTCGTGGACCAGATTGACGTGATACACGCACGACTGAGCACGCTTGTCCGTGTCCAGGCGTCGGGCGCGGCGTTTGACCTCGTCAACTTCCGCGTCGCCAGCCTCCGGGGAGAACAAAACCGACTCGCAGGCATCCTCGGTACCATTGCCCAGGCGGGTTTACTCAAGAGCTCGCAGGTGGTCAAGGTCGTCAAGTGGCTGAAAAAGTGCCCACGACCAGACCCCGTGGCCGCTACAGTATTGGCGGCGTTCTACGCAGCAACCGAACCTCTCGAGTCGCTGGCAGAGACCGACCCCCGCTATGAGACTGTCGCAGCGTACATGCAGCACTCAAAGTTTGTCCTCGTCGTCTCCAACATTGTGTTTGGCGAGACGTTTGCTGTCGGACCTCTGCGCGACGCCGTTAAGCTTCACTGGTCGCTCTTTTACATTTCTGCACTCCGCAACCAGCCGACCTTGCTCCAGAATGTTCAGCTCGACGCCGACGCCGCAGAGCGCAACATCCAGGACGCGGTCAGCGCTGGCACGCTCCAGTTCCTCACTGGTCTTATCGACAATCTCGACCAGATCCCCGAGGACCCCATTCTGGCATGCGCCGAGCGCTCCGACCCGGCCAACAATGCGTTTCTGTACGCCCAGCTCGAGCAGCTGGTCGTGTGGCTGGCGACCAAGCGCCATTTCCTCCGCACCCTCAAGGTCAAGGAGGAGGACGTTGGAGTACGCCGCTCGCAGGCGCCCGCAGCAAACTACCAGGCCTTCCTGGCGCTCATGGCGGCAGTCTACTCCAACCTGCCCCCAGATAGCGCCGAGAGCCTATGGGACGAGTCGGTGTTTACGTCGGTTGTCCTCGACAACCGCGGGACGTATGCGCCAACCGCGTTCTGGGACATGATTACGGCCATCTCGACCGGCCCCGTGTGCGCGTCCAAGTGCTACGAGAAGCTCAAGGACACGAGGCTGTCGTGGGCGTCGCTGTTCAAGTTTTACCAGCACTACACCGAGATGATGCCCCACTTGTACGACACGCGCACCAACCGACCGCAGATTCTCGAGTCGCAAATGGCCGAAGCAGAGTACCTCGAGCTGGGAGGGTGGACCAAGCTGCTCGCGACCGTCGTCCGTGGGTCGGTCGTGGCGCGCGGCGCACTCCTCCAGTCCAAGCCCAGCCCGCTCCAGCTGCTGTTTGACTTTATCAACTGTGATATTCCGACCGACCTCAAGGCGACGATTCTCAACGCCATTACCGCGTTTGTCACGCGCCGCGGCGACTCGGCCGACGACGACATTGTCTCGCGCGCCGTCGAGTTTTACGAGCGCGTCTCGTTTGCCGACCCAACACTCGAGGTGCGCGAGGGGTCGCGCGTGCCAGTGCCCATTGGCTGGATCCAGCGTATGGAGGTCACCGAGCAGGACGCGTCCGTCTACCCATTGACACGCGCATACATTGGCTTTTTGACAGCACTGATCCCAAGCGAAAAGCCGCGTGTCAACAATGCCATTCGTCGCGGCGCCGTCTACATTATCGACCGGGTTCTCCTCACCCAGCGCCGGTACACGCGCGAGGGCGAGAACTGGGAGATGCTCGATGCCGTTCTGGCCTTTTTCGAAAAGGCCCTCTTGTCATTCGACCTCACCGACCTCCTCACGGGCACGCGCGGGACGGCTGCCGCACTGGCAGACCAGCCGGGCTTCCTCGTCCTCTTGCGCCTCCTCTCCGAGCAGGCTGTGTTTTCCCCGCTTGCCGATGTCGTGGACCACGCCACAGGCCTGTCCCAGCCTCGTCCAAAGATTATCAACAGCTGCCTGCTCCGCGTCCTGCGCATCTACTATCGAATCCTCGACGTGCAGCTCGTCTTTTCCGACGTCCTTCTTCTCACCCTCACCTCGTCGGCAGGCTTCAAGCGCCCACTCGGCTTCCAGTCGCTCGACCATCACCTCCTCAATCGCTTGTCCAACGTCACCGCCATTGCACTCTCTGTTGGCGACAGCGACCTCGCCATTTCGTTTGTGAGCCTCAAGATTGTCATTGCACTTGCCCAGTCGCCATTGTTCTCGAGTACGGACATTTTCCGCGGTGAGTACTCCAAGGCCATGAACCGCCTAGCGGGTATTATCGACGCGTCCGACGAGTCGATCCGCATCGCCCAGGGCTTTTGCAACCGTCTCGAGGCCGAGGGCGAGGATCTGGCGCCCGAAGAGGTCGACGCAGCGGCAAAGGAAGTCCTCTCTGGCGAGGGAACGACCGATGCGTTGCCCATGCTTATCCGCTCGACCATTCTCGACCTCTTGGTCGAGGGGACCGCCGACGCTACGTCGCCCAACATTGCCCACTTTTTGCTTGGGTTCGACTTCTGCGCGCGCGAGCTCGGCCTCCAGGACCCTCGCTCTCCGACGTCGCGTCTCTCCTGTCTCGGCGTCGTGCTTGGACAACTCAACGGCACGCCGCCCGTGATCCAGCTCCACCCCGTTCTTGCGGCCAAGAGCACCCAGCTTCTCCACCAGCTCTTCTCCGACTCGCTCACCGGCCCCGCGACAATGGCCTATGCCGAGTCGTATGAGGCATACCCTGCACGGCAGCTTGCCGACCTTCCGCGCACGTGCCCACCGGCCACACGGGAGGTCGTCGGCATGGGCACAGCGACGACGTTCACCGACAGCGTCGAGACTTCTGCTGGCACGCTCGTCGCCTACCTCGACTACTTGCGATACATTTTGGCGTGCGTCGCGCTCCAGACGTATGCGTACGAGGGCCACGGCGCGTCGTCCGAGTTTATTGCCGAGCAATTGTTCTCGGACGAGGGCGATGACGACGAGGCACAGCGTCCACCATTGCTCATCGACCTGGTGTCTGTTGTCGATATCCAGTTTACCGAGACGGACGCGGGCGACGCCACACAAAACAAGGTGCTCGAGTTTTACTCTGGCTTTGCGTTTGACCAATTCAAGCGCCCCGATTCCGACTGGTACGACCTCGAGATGCTTGCGCGTGCGCTCCGCGCACACCGGCGACAGCTCGAGCGCCAGGGCGCGGTCATCCCGGGCACATCAGCCGTGACCATGCTCAAGGAGGCCGACTATATCGTGCGCCGCCTGGCCATGAAGAACCGCGAGACGGAGATTGCCATTGCAAAGGGCTCGTTCCTGACGGCGTGGAATGAGACGCTCAAGGTTGCGCTGGCCATGCTCTTCCACAATGTCCCCGAGGACAGGCAAGAGGTGCTCGTGTTTGACCTGCTCGATTCAGTGCTCGACCGCCTCGGCGGCGATCTCGCTCCGGGCGTCCTCGAGGTGCTGTGCGAGGTGGTGCTCGAGGGCCTGACACAGCTCGTCATCATCCTCGCGCCGCTCGACAGCGCCAACCTCCCCATTGACCGGCTGGCCACCACGCTCCTCAAGGTCGTCGACGCCGCGATCCGCCCTGGCATGAACGAAAACGCGCGCGGAAACCTCTACGCGGCCGTCAGCCAGTACCTCCAGCTCGTGCCCGAGGACGGCGGACATGCGCTGCACCGCGCGACCGTCTCTGCGCTCTCGGCGCGCAAGGACCGCTTTGTCGGCTTCCTGTGCCGCGACGCCATGGACATGCGCGATGTGTGGAAGACCGAGTGCCTGTCCCTCCTCGCCGGCATTGTGGGGCTCGGCGACCGCGCTCTCACGCTTCCGCTCACCCTCGGCGGCTACCTCGCGCAGTTTGTCCGCTCCATCAAGGACCGAGAGATTGCATTGCAAGAGTGCCTGGGCCCGCAGCCTGAAAACCTCCATGCGTACTGGGTCTACGAGGCAAAGGTGGCATTCCTCATTGCGTACGCGGGCAGCACAAAGGGTGCCGAGGACCTCGTCGAGGCCGGTGTGTTTGAGGCGTTTGCGACGTGCGCGTTCCTGGCCGTGCAGCCATTTAGCGACGACGTGCTTGGTGAGTATTGTTGTGTCGTGTCCCGGCTGCGGCTGACATCCAGACGACGTCGTGGCGGCCGAGATGGTGCAGCGCCAGCACCGCGTGCTCATGTGCGCGCTGCAGCTGCTTGTGCGCGTGCTGTCGGCGACCAAGCCGCGAAGCATTGGCCACGCGCTGAGCTTCCTGAATGCGCACCGCGAGTCGCTTCTGATCCTGTTGCGGGAAAACCAGGCCTTTGTGACACCGACGGGCATTGACGAGGCGCGCCTCATCATTGCGCTCCTGACCATGGTCGTGCCAAAGGTGCCCGCCGCGGACCTGCGGAGTGTATCTGGCTTTGGCGCGTTCCATCTCGCGGTCCTCTCGCTCGCGGCCAAGTTTTTCGACCGGTCGTGGCCAGACAGCCTGCGCGACGACGACACGGGCGCGAGCGCCGATGCCGACCTGGCGCGCGCAGAAGAAAAGGTCCGGTCGCTCAACCAGGTCATCCTCGCTTACCTGTGCGCGACGACGACGGGGCTCAAGAACGGCGACGCAGCGCCCGTGTTCACCACGGGCATCGCACGCAACCATGGCCAGGGGTACATTTCGTCTGCGCCCAGCCTCCCGACCGCGGTCGAGCTCGTCGCCACCCTCGCCGAGAACGCACAGGACCTCTCGGCCGCCTACGACGACGTCGCAGACAAGCTCGCCGCGGGCGAGGACGTCGTCGTCCCCGGCTTCGAGGCCGAGACCGTCGACGAGCTCCAGCAAAACTTTGCCGCACGCGTAGGCGCAATCTACAGTGAGCCCAAACCACCCCGCACACAGACCCCCTACTAACACTTTGCAGACATGATCGAATCCCTCCTCCTCCTCATCTGGCGCCACATGCTCTACTATGCATCGGAAAACTCGGCCGTGCGACCCGACACGCTCTCGCTCAGCTTTAGCACCAGCGTCGCCGCCAGCACCGCGGGGGGCACAAACGCCCGCGCCCTCGAGCGGACCGCCGCCATGCTCACCGGCGTCCTCGACCGCCTCGACGACGTCGACGCCGCGCTCGACAGGAAGGACGACGCGTACCATGCCATGTTGGTCAGGCGGCTCCGCGAGCTGTGTGCCGGGTTTACAGAGTAGGCGAGGGGTTGCGTGGCGCAAGGTACCGAGTGTGGCCTGGGCAGAGGAGGCAGGCTGAGGGGAGCAGCAAGTTTGGAGCAGCAAGCAGCAAGCTTGGAGTGGCAGAGGGGGCTAGAGGGATAGAATGGGAAGAGTGACGTCGACCGCCGACGCATTTGCATACAAGTAGTGTACGAAACAAGCCATAGTGACAAGGTGTAGCATGCAGCAGTGCTCCTTGCGTCCTTGGGGATACAGTCCCCGGTGTGTGTGTGTGTGTGTACGCCGATGCGCCAATCGCCTGACCAAGCTGTCGGCTGCGGGTGGACGAGACCTATCCTGCACTGGCCTGGGGGACACTGTAGCGTCCTATGTCCCGAGACGGCCGAGAGCAACTCTTGACACTGACTCACTGCTCCTGTGCTGCATTGTTCCAAGCAGGCAGGACACGGGCACCGGCACAACCATGTCTTCAGTTCTTCATGCGCTTTCGCCCCTCTACTTTATCTACCAGATGCGTTTATGACCTGTCCTGTGCTTATGCTGCCCCCCCTCACCCAAATTCGCCGTCATTTCTTCTCCGCCGTCTACGACGCGTTGGCATTGTGTCCCGCGACGACCCTCGGCTGAACACATGAACCCGACCTCGCGCCCTACTTCTTGACGCCGTGGACCTGGTCATTGAGCGCGGCAAGCTTATCCCACACGGCCGACCCGTCGAGGTAACACCCCTTGAGCCAGCGCGTGGGCTCTCCGGGCACGATCTGTGTCCCGTCGCGCTTGATTTCCTCGTCCGTCTTGTCGCGGAACGCGGTGCGGGCGTGGAGGACGCGCTGGTTGTCGAACAGCACGAGGTCGCCTTCGTTCATGGTAAACTCGTACCGGAACTCGGGACGGTCGAGGGCTGCTTGGAACCGCTGGAGGGCCGTGTAGAATTCCGTCTCTGCGCGCGCGGCCGCCGGGGCGTCGGCTGGGGAGGCGCCGGTGCCGTCCACGATGCGCCGGACGCCGGGGGCCTGGAACGGCGGGCTCCAGTTGACCGCTACGTGGATGTCGGGCGCGTCCAGCGGCTTCAGTGGGAGGACAGGGTGCACGTACGACACATAGTGCCCGTCATTGTCGTACTCGTACTCGAGCCAGTTGCGCTGGAGGTTCGCGTACAGCTGTGGGTGTTCAGACTTGAAGTGCTGCGCGGCCGCGAAGGAGTCGACAAAGTACGATGCACCGCCGATGACGCGGTTGCGCAGGCAGTGCAGGAGCTGGAAGCGGGGCGGGCAGACCATGTATCTGGGTGTGAGCGGGGGGTCCGGGCGCGGGGGGGGGGGGGGGGGGTTGGGCGCGGTGAGGAGGTCGCAAGGCTGGGGCATTGGGGGGCTGAGGAGATTGGGTATGGGACTCCGGTTCAGCGGGAAGGTAAGCTGCAGCCCGCAACGCATGCCAGAGGACAGCAGATATGCAGCCCTAGACATGCAGGCCCGTTGGGCGGGCCCAGCAGCGCAGAATATGTCCTGCTGTGCACGGGAGCATGTAGCTCAGCATACGTTATAGGCACATGCAGCACGAGAAGCAACTTGATCCAGCGCGCAGCTTTTCCTCCAGCCTCACTCTTCACTCACAGCAGGTCCATGTGGAGGCCGAGGTTGAGGTTGGTATACGCCACGTTCTTCGAGTTGACGACCGACTTTACGTCCCAAGTCTCGCCGTAAAACGTGTTGCGGAGGAGGCCAATGTTCTCTGCAAACTCGCGCATGCTGCACTCTTCATTGTCCGTCTTGACATTGGGCACGCCCTCGAGGACGGCGAGGCCGTAGAGCTGGAGCTGCTCGAGGAGGCGGAGGAAGACGTCGGGCTGGATCTGGAAGGGCTCGCCGTGCTTTGCAGCGTTGAGGTCTGAAAACTTGATGCGGAGGTCCTTTGCGTCGGCGAGGAGCGTGTCGCGGTCCCAGAGCTTGCGGCGGAGCGTGTTGTTAATGTACGTCGAGCCGCGGACGCGTCCCGAGCAGAGACGGCGGAGGAGCGAGAGCGGGTAAAAGCCCGCGTGGGGCTGGGCGTGGCTCTCGCCCCCTTCGCCCTGGGGCCAGTGGACGACGAGGCCCTTCTCCCCGTCCTGCTCGGCGAGGTGCGCCACGCGCTCAGTCAGCACCTCGTTGCCCAGGCTCGTAATGTCCGCGAGCGCCTCGCCGCCCGTGTGCGTCTTTTGCCGTGTCGACGGGTGGATACACCGCGGGCACGGGCAGCTGTCGCGCAGCCGCGCGAGTGAGATGACCCCGTTCACCCCAGACTTGAGCACGCTCACGTCCGCCTCGGGCGCGGGCCCAGCGTACTCGACGTACCCGGGGCCGAGGGCCAGCAGCTCGCCGCCCTCGTCGAGCAGCACGCGCCGCTCGGGCGCGTGCGTCGCGAAACCACGCGTGGACGCGGCCGCAGACGCCAGTGCCACGCGTCCATGCGCAGCATGCGCGGTCTGTGCGCGTACACCGCTAAACGCCCCCGGAGTCCGCAGAGCCGTGGAGGTGGTGGGGCGGAGCGAGGCTGTGTTGTGTTTTGCAGTTGGCAGTGGGTTGGAATGACGAGCGGGGACAATGACGAGAGCAAGGGTGAAACGCCGGGGTCGACAGGAATAGCGTGGGAGGGAGGGGTAGACGAGTGTTTGGAGGAGAGGGCGGAGCAGTGTCAGCGACATGGCTTGTTTGCGAGGGGAAATGAGGCACGGCGTCGCCCGCGGGACAACTAGTTGCCCAGTCGCCTACTCACCAGCAGTCGCAGAGGCGAAACGCACGCCGCGCACAGCGGTGCGCGGGAGGGAGGGAGTAGCGCCGAGGGCGCGGGTGATGCCACGCATTTGGAAGTGGTGAGTGAGAGAGTGGTCGAATGCAACAGAGAGTCAAGTGTAAGGGGGGGTTGGTGGTTGTCGGGCAGACTCGCAGTGCTCGCCAGTAACGGGTTGTCCATGCTCGCCGTTGCCGAAGTGGGCGTGCGGTGTCTTTCGTTGCCGATCCTTTCCTTTTTACCCGGACTAGCCGCTATCCGGTAAAAGCCGCAGCGATATCCAAGGCACGTCTGCCCACGGAAATATTACCACGTGGGATCACACGTGGTTCTACTCCCGTTTGCCACGTGATTTTTGTGCCCACTCCGCCCAGGGTCGGGCTTCGCGTTCCGCGCGTTCCGCCTGTTCCGCCTGTTCCGCCTGTGCATGCTGCTACCATCCCAAGTGTGCTTTAGCTGGCTTGCTCTACAGACGACGCATGTCCAACAGGACAGGAGACAGACATCTCGACCCGCTCGCTCTCTTGACGTTACTCTATCAATCAACAACAACACCACAAGCGACAGGACCACCACCATGAGGAGCAAAGACCAAGAGCGTGCACGGTACGCCGCACCCGATCCCCCAGCCACTACTGATAACAGGCTGCACGCGTTCCAGTCGCTCCTAGACGGGTCGCGGGATGCAAGCGAACCCAGAGTAGAAATGACTGCCTTGCGCAAGTTATGCGCGACTGGTACGTCCCCGCCCCGACGTGGAGGCACCACCAGAATGCACCCCGCCTCTTACTAGCTCCGTGCTGACGCCGCAGGCATCCCAGAACACCCCGCCCACCTTCGTCCGTTAGCCTATCTCCTGCTCCTCGGCATCCTGCCCGCCGACAAGCGGGCGTGGAAACGCTCCGCCCGGCAGCAGAATCAAAGGTATTATGTGAGTTTAAGCTTAACAAACCCGCGACCGACCCCAGTTTGCGTCGTATCCCGTAACCCTGCCCGGACGCGGAGTATACCACGATGCTCACCACTTGCAGTCATTTGTCACGCATGTCATGGACGAGCTCGATAAGGCGCCCGAGGTGAGTAGCAGTGCCCGGACTGGTGTCCATGGGAATGAAGCGCCGGGACGGTGTCGTGCTTGTTCCCATGGCTTACATGAACGCCATCAATGCATCATGCACGCATGCACGCACATGCACAGCTTTTGTGGCACTAGTGTGCGGCTGCGGCGGGACCGTGGCTTCACTTACCCAGCACCCCAGCTCACACACACAGCCGACCGACCCGCTGTCTCCGACCGACACTCTTCTCGAGCGCATATCGAAAGACGTGGACCGGGCGGCAGGCGACCTCGCACTGCTGCATGCGCGCACTGTCCCGTCGTCCTCTTCGCCCCTCTCTCCGCCCACGAGCAATGTGCCGTCGGACGCCTCGTCGTCGTCATCTGGGGACGAACGCGAGCCACGTCGCAAGGGCGAAGAGGACCGCCACGACCGGCCTCCACGCACGCCGTCGCCCAAAAAAAAGCGAACTGCGCCGCTCCTCTCACGCCGAGCTGTCTTCACACGCCTGGACGCGATCCGCGACGCGCGGCGCCAGGCCTTGTCCAGGTCCAAGGGCAAGGAACGGGCGGGTGCCTCGTCTGCACCCAAGATTGTCCTCACCACCGATCCAACAAACAACAAGCCCAACAGGACGTCGCACCCGGGCCCGCCGCCGTCGCTGTGTCTCACGATTGCCACGGATGCGAGCTCGAGCCAGCCGCCTTCGCCTGTCACACTGCTCTCGCCCCAAACCGGCGGCGACCAGTCGGGCGCCTCGTCACCGACGACACCCGAGTCGACGACGGACGCGATCCTTCGCTCCGAGACGCACGCAGAGGCCATCACACGTCTTTTATTCGTCTTTTGCCGATCCAACGCACTGTGGAAGTATACGCCGACGTTTGTGGACATTATCGTGCCCCTCTACCTCGTGTTCACCGAAGCCAACGACCGCAGGCACTCTGGCCGCTCCCGTCATGCCGAAGAAGAGACGTACTGGGCGTTTGTCGGCCTGATGGGCGAGTTTGGCGACATTGTCACGGGCACGGGCCAAAACGATACCGTTTCCCACGCCCTTCAGCGTCTCAGCCGCCGTGTCCGCTGGGCAGATGAGCCTCTGTGGACGACGCTGCAAAAGTACAATCTCGACCCTGCGCAACCTCTCTACACGTTCCAGTGGGTCACGGGTCTCTTGTCGCATGACCGCGCACACCTCCGGCCGCTGTGGGACTATCTCTTTTCCCAGCCGCCAGCGACGCCAGAGTACCACATGAAGCTCGACTTACTGCTGGACATTTGTGTGGCCATGATTGTCCTCCAAAAGGAGACCATCATGTATGCCCCCCAGCCCGATCGCAAGGGCAAGGGCGGTATGTGGGATGATCGTGATGCGCCCGAGCCCGAGCCCGAGGACCCCGATGTCGCGTTTGTCCGCTGCCTTCAGCTGCTGCGCAACTATCCCCTGGAGGCCGTTGGCGGTGTGCCCATGGTGCTCAATACGGCCTTTGAGCTCACCCAGGAACGCATGGCGTCCGTCATGCGCGGCGAAAACCCCGATACGCCAGAGTGGGCCGATGCGCGGGACAAGGCCGCAAACCGGGGCTTGTGGGCCACAACAAAGATTCGCCAGGCCGCAGCGCAGGCGGCGCAGGGGGCGACGACGTCGACGGGCAAGCTGTGGTCGCAGTATGCAGAGTCGGACGCTGCGGCGTCGCTTTCCAGGGCCACGTCCAACATTACCGCCACGGCCATGTCCAAGTGGCAGACTGCCCCTGCCGCGCCCGACTGGAAGGGCCTTACGGGGCGGCTGTGGAAGAAACCACGAGACGAAGACGCGAGCTTTTCGGGGTCGGAGGACTACTCGCTCCCGTCTACGCCTGGTGGTGCGGCTTCGCCGCGGACGCCAGACAAGGCCGACAAGCGCATGTCGTGGGCGGCGTTGTCGGGTGCCGCACTGTCGGGGGCTGCACTGTCGGGTGCGGGGCGCAAGCGTAGCGACAGTGCGGCGTCGACCTCGGCATTGTCGGTGGCGAGTCTGTCGGACCGTTTATCTGGCCTGGCATCGACACTGGCGCCAGAGCCAAGGCGGGAGCGTGCGTCGGGTCCCCGACCTCTGCTCCTGTCCGGGAGCGCACGCCGGGCCAGCTCGTCCCGCCCCAACCGCGACGGCAGTATTACGCCCATCCCAGGTTCGCCGAGCGGTTCTTCGTACCGCGACTCGGGATCGTACCGTGACTCGGGACTTGCGTCCCCGGCACCCCACGACGGTCTATACCGTATCGGCAGCCGGAACCGGATGCGCCATTCGCCGTCACCGTCACCGTCGCTCAAGCACGCCAGTCTCAGCAGCGATTTTTCATCTGATGGGCACGGGCATCTCCACCAATGGCGCGACAGTGTGTCGACCATGGACAGCGACCACTCGTCTCGGGTCCACTTGCACTCTGGTCTGGGCATCGAGGTGCATCCCCAGGCGCGCGATGAGCGACCCTCGCAGACTACACCCCGAGCCACGCCACAACCCGCCCAGGCTGCGCTCCCGCCCATCAACACAGCGGCTGTACCACCCCCCGCCGCTGCGTTCGAGCCCCCAGAACCGCCGACGCCAATTTCCATCCCAACACCGCAGATTGCGCACCTCACCGAGGACGACTATGAGCACGTATACGAGCCCGCCGAGGACTCGTTTATCCTCTTGGACGCGCTCGAGGCGGACGCGCAGGCGATTCGCCAGGCGCGCCCCGCGCTCTGTGTCGAGATTGGCTCGGGATCCGGCATCGTGTCGACATTCATCTCGAGCGTCGTCGGCGACCGCAATGCGTGCCTCATGTCGACTGATATTAACAAGCACGCCGTCGACGCGACGGTGCGGACGGGCGCCGCCAACAGTGTCGAGCTCAACCCCGTGCTCGCCAACCTCCTCGACCCCGTCGCGCAGCGCATGGCGGGTAACATTGACTTGCTCGTGTTCAACCCGCCCTATGTCGAGACCGAGGAGGCCGAGATGACCGCCACGCAGACGGCGCGCGGTATCGGCGGCGCGTGGGCCGGGGGCAACTTTGGCATGGCCGTGACGAATCTCATCCTCGACCAGCTTCCGGTGGGTTGAACCGCATGGGTTGAACAGCATGCCCGCGCGAATGCGCGACCAGTCAGACTAACATACAGGACCTGCTCTCGCCCGGCGGACGATTCTACCTCGTCGCAATCAACCAGAACAAGCCCGAGGAGATTGTCGCGCGCATGCGCGCAAAGGGTCTCGAGTGCAAGGTGAGTAGATGCAAGTCTGCTTGAGAGTAGATCCTACGTCTGTTTGAGAGTAGACCCTACTGAGAGTAGGCCCTGCGTCTGCTTGGAAAACAATTTATCATAACTAACTCCCAGACGGTGATCAAGCGCCGCGCCGGACGCGAGCTCCTCTCTGTCCTGCGCATGATCCGTCCTGCGTCCACGGCGCCAACATCGGCAACGTCGGCGTCGGCATCAGCTCGGACCCCGACGCAGTCACGAGTCGTCCCGCCCAATGGCACCACGCCGACCGCTGCAGCAAACGGCATGGCGCGGGCGCCAGAGCCAGAGGGAGAGTACGGCGGCCTGCTTGACGCATACGCATAGCATATAGTTTGGTAGTGGTTATCCTTATACGTGTCGAGCAGCCATGCGACATTAGACTTAACAGAGTCTGCGAGTCTGATGAAGGCTTCAGCGACGCTGCTTCGAATACCCTCGTGGCCCTCAGACACAGTCGTCCAGCAGTTGCCCAGTCGAGACCCGCTCCTGCACCGGTCTCGAAACACCCATCTTCAGAAGTCTACGTCTACCACGCAGATCACGAGGCCTTGCCTCTCTCCCTTCCACCGGCACCTCACCCCCCCGTCCCCAGTGAGCATCACGGAGACATGCAGACCACCCAAGCATGCAGTCACAGCCGCCCCTGTGATCGACCACAAATTGGGGCCCCAGGCACGTCAAAGCCACGTGACCCACCCTGACTCCGACGTCAGTGCTGGATATGCCACGCCACGCCAACCCAACCCGTCCACTCGTGCCCACACGCCCAGCCCACAACCCGACGCCTCGTCCCCTTCGCCCTCGTCCCCTCGCTCGTGTCCCGCCCAGCCGCCTGGCCATCGTCACGAGCCACCTCACCACGATCACCACAACCACCCACCTCAACCTCACAACCTCACATCACCACTTGCCTCTACATCCATCACCATGGCACAGCAACCCCAGCCCCAGGGGCTGCACTCGCTCAGCACCATTATGTGAGTCGTGACGCGGGCGCGTGGCTGACGGCAGTAAGCGGCTTGAGGGTGCGTATGGTCGCTAGCATGGACGGGGTTGGTTGGGGGGCTGGGGGAGGGAATGGAGGAAGGAGATGGAGGAGGGAGATGCGGGAGAGGAGGGAGGACGGAGAGGAGAGGAAATGAAGATGGAGATGGAGATGGAGATGGAGATGGAGATGGAGATGGAGATGGAGATGGAGACGGAGACGGAGATGGAGCGGAGATGGAGACAGAGATGGAGACAGAGCCGGGACGAGAAGGACATGGAGACATGGAGCGACGAGGCCCAGTCGAGACACGACAGGGACCAGGCCAGATGGACCGAGTAGATGGGACACAGAATGCGGTACGCCCTCGAGTCTTGCCGTCTCGCTGTCGGACCTCTCGGCGCACCATTCCGACTCCGACCCATGCACTCTACCTTACCCAACCCCATCCCCGTCCCCGTCCAGTGTCCCGTCCTCTCCCAACTCCAACCCTTTCCAACCTCTCCCCAGCTCCAACCCCTTTCCAACCTCCTGGGCCTCCTCACTTCTCGCTCCTCCTCCCCCTCCTTCCCCGCGGACCGCCCCCACCCCCCACCCCCTCCCTCCCTCTCTCTCCCACCCCCAACTTCCCCAACTGCGCCCCCCCCCCCAATCCCCCCCCAATCCCCCCCCGCCCCCACCCTCACTAACCCACCCAGCCGTAACATCCCGCCTCGAAGACGTCGCAGTCAGCCAGCAAACGACCCTCCGCACCTCAACCTCCGGCGCCCACGACCACCTCGCGGGCGTCGCAACGCCGACACCCGCGTCCGCCGCGGGGGCAATGACGCCCACGGGCCCGCGGTCGGGTACGCCTACGGGTGCGCACTCGGGTAGTCCCGCCGCCGCCGCGGCGATCGGTGCACCTCCTCCTCCGCCCCCTCCTCCGCCGCCGCCGGCCGAGGAGGAGCTCGCACCGAGCGCCAAGGCGTACAATGACGAAATCGTCAATGGCGCCCTGGTGGACTTTAACAATGCGGCGAAGGAGGTTGGCGGGGTTGTGGAGGAGCATGTGAGTCACTGAGATGGGGGTAGTTCAAAGGGAGAGGCGAGTGGGGAGAGAGGCGAGTGGGGAGTGGTGCAGAAAGGACGGTTGGTGGGATGGACTAGGATGTGGCTGAGCGGTGCGGTACAGTGTGGTGCAGTGCCGGTGTTGGCACCGGTGCAGCCTCCTCATCTGGCGCACGCCGGGCCTTGTCCGCGGACGTGGTCGCCGTGATCGTCGGACGTGGTCGCCGTGGTCGTGGTGGCCGTTGTTTGCGAGTAATTGGGCTGGACGCTGCATCTTGCATCCAAGCCCCATGGACGCTCTTGCCCAAACGTGTGCTGTGCCATTGTTCGGGCATGGTGCGCGGCCCTGGTACATATCGGCCCGCACGCCGGTCCTTGGGCGCGTACCCACGTCCGTCATTGCGGGTGTATATGATTGTGTACGAGTGTGTACGAGCAGTGTGTACGAGGCACCTGTTGTGTAGGGTCAGTCCTACATCGTGGTCGGGGTCCCGATGACGATTGTGCCATCCAGGTGCCGACTAGGTGCAACCCTTTCTCCCTATTGCCTTTGTGGTCGTTCCCGCTCGCCAGGGTCACCAGGCTGGCTTGCTCGTTCGGGCTCGCCTTGCTCACCGGGCTCGCTTGCTCATTCGGGCTCGCCTTGCTTACCAGACTCGCTTGCTCGTCCCCACTCGCCGCTCGCCGCTCGCCCTTGCTCACACGCAGTCCGCACTCGTCGCCCCGCTCGTCGAGGCCCAACTCGCCTTCCTCAAGATGGCCTCGCAGCACCAGAAGCCGGCCGACTCTGCACTGCCCAACCTTCTCAAGCCGCAGGCGGACGCGATCGGCGCCATCCTCGAGGCCAAGAACAAGCTCGGACGGACCAAGGACGGCCGCGAGTGGGACACGTGCTTTTCGGTCCTTTCCGAGGGCGCCGGTGCGTGGGGCTGGGTGCAGGTTACGCCCGCGCCCGCGCCGTACGTCAACGAGATGAAGGAGTCCGCTCAGTTTTGGGTCAACCGCGTCCTCAAGCAGTTCAAGGAGACAAAGCCAGAGGCCGTCACGTGGGCCCGCTCGTTTGTCGCGCTTGTTGATGCGCTCGGCAAGTATGTCAAGCAGTGGCATACGACGGGCGTCGCGTGGAACCCTAATGTGAGTGTGGGCGTGGGTTGTGAGCGACGATGACGGCTGTGCCACAAGTGTTGTGGACACTGGTGTAGTGGGCACGGCGGCGGAGACAGCGGCCAAGGTAGCGGCGGCAATAGTCAACGCCGAACGCATGCTGTGCTGGCCACCGTTTCCGCGACCGACCTCGCAAGGTGTCATCCGGCTCTGTGCTGCATCCTTGGAGCACTGGCGCAGCTTGTCTCGTGCGCCCAGGAGCAATACCTCCCCCACCCCCCCCCCTCCGTCTCGCCTCGCTCGCCGTCGCTAACGCCCAGGGATCGCCCGCCCCAGCATCCGTACCGTCGTCCATTTCCCCCAACGGTGCGGCTTCCACGCCCCCTCCGCCGCCGCCACCGCCTGCTCCCAGTGCTGCCGGTGGCGCGGCCGCCGGCGCCGCTGCGGGCGGCACTGCTGCGCTCCTCGCCGACCTGAACAAGGGCGGCGCCATCACGTCTGGTCTGCGCAAGGTGGACCCGTCGCAGATGACACACAAGAACCCCGAGCTGCGCAAGAGTGGCTCGGTGCCCGACCACCCGGACCGTGCCAACTCGACGTCGCCCAAGCGGCCCGCGCCGCCGATCAAGGCCAAGCCGGCGTCATTTACAAAGCAGCCGGCCAAGAAGCCGCCAAAGTTTGAGCTCGAGGACGGCAACAAGTGGATTGTGGAAAACCACGACGACAACCGCAACATTGTGATCGACGACACGGCGCTGCACCACACGGTGCACGTGTTCAACTGCAAGAACAGCGTCGTGCGCATCGGCGGCAAAATCAACGCCGTCACCATGGTAAACTGCAAAAAGACGTCTCTGGTCCTCGACACGGCCATTTCGAGTCTGGCCATCACGAGCTCGCCCTCCTTCGAGGTCCAGATTACAGGCACCGTCCCCACCATCCAGATTGACACGACCGACTCGGGCCAGGTATACCTCTCCCAGGCGTGCATGGATACCGTCGAGATTATCACGTCCAAGACGAGCGCGCTCAACATTTCCATTCCCACCGGCGCAGACGGCGACTATGTCGAGCGCCCCGTCCCCGAGCAGATGAAGAGCCGCGTCGTCAATGGCAAGCTTGTTACTGAGATTGTCGAGCATGCGGGTTAGGCGCAACGTCGGCGCGCTAGGTCGCGCGCAGACGCGTGTGCCAGAACAGCAGCAGGTAGAAACGCCCTGTATCGTACCAGGATCAGTACACTGGCTAGTAGTGTACGCAGCATACCCAAACTTGACTTGTAGGAAGCAAATGCATGGCGTCTTTGCCGTATCTACGCGCCTATGCCCTTTGTCTACCCGCCTCTACCACTTGTCCCTTCTTGAGCTCACCCGCTCCTCTGGGCCCGTCTTGCCAGCGCCCAGGCAGTGCCCGACGCGTCCATCACTGCATTCTGTGCCTTCAATGCCCCCTTCACTCCCGTGGCACTCGCACTCACACTCCCCCCTACACTCTACATCTACTCATCTAGACCGCACCGGCCGCACGGAACAGGCTGACCTTCTTGTCGTCGCCGGCAATCGCAAACTGCTTTCCGGGGGGCAGGCCGCCCTCGCTCGGCGGCTGCCACGCGAGCGCCCACACGTCGGCGTCGGCCGTGTTGGTCGACACGCACGTGCGCTGCCCGACGTCCCAGAGCTTGACGGTCGAGTCTGCGCCGCTGGGCGTTAGTGTTGTGAGGTGGTGGTTTGGTTCAAGGTAAGTGGTGGTTTCGGGGTTTGGTTCGGTCTCGGGGTTGGGTTGGGCTCTCTAGTCTTGGGGGTGGGTTGGTGTCGAGGTGCGTTGTCATCGTGTTCCTCCATCCGCGGGGCGTGGACCTGGGGGAGAGGGATGCCAGTACCCAAACCAATCCAGACCATTCCCCAGCTCAAACCATGCCAAACCCAGTCCAACCCACCCCAACCCAACCCAACAGCACCCCCAGAGCCCACAGCCTACGCACCCACTGCCCAACAACTTGCCGTCCGGACTCGCCGCGACACTCAGCACCCATCCCGTATGTCCCTGAAGGATGGCGACGGCACCCTCTCCGCGTGCCGACGCGCCGGCGCCCCCCGAAGTCGATCCGGCACGGACGTCGTGGAGGACGATGCGGTGGTCGTCCGAGCCCGTGTAGAGCCACTGCGAGTCGGGCGACCACGAGAGCGAGCGCACGCACATGGCGTGCGACGAGTAGCTCGCGACGACGGTCGAGGTGGCAACGTCCGCGACGACGACGTGGCCCGTCTCGAGGCCGAGGGCGAGTTGGGTGCCGTCTGGGGACTGTGGGTTAGTG
>JAMFRD010000088.1:52456-102756 GCA_025502685.1 Pascua sp. PH4015B | reverse complement strand
CCGTGACCGTCCTTCCGCGCTCGACTTTCTCACGCACATCACTCACACCCGCTCCCACCACCTCAACACCCACCCCCCCGGCAGCCCCCCCCGCGCCCGCCCCCCCCCCCCCCCCCCCGGGGGTATGACGAGTCGGATGGGTGGGTGTCCTGGAATGCTCGCCTGATGGCTGATGGACGCGTCTCCCATGCAAAATGTTTTCATAACGGCCGACGGCTAACAGCGGCCTCCTCTCCTCTCCTGGAATGAACGCGCACGGCGTCGCTCGCAATGTCGCTGCCCTCATCCATGCACTGCCTCGTGGGCTCGTGAGCAGCTAGCAGCTCGATTAACTCGACAATGGTCGATTCCCCTGGGCCCAGTCCAGACCGACGTTGGCAATCCACCCCACAGACCCAACATGGATCCAGGGCAGTGAGTCGTGGACTGGACTGGACCTGCCGATCTTGACGCCACACCGTAATGTTCCTGGCCACCCCACACTCTCTCTCCCATCCCATCCATACCAACTTTACACTTGCCTAACCACAGATTGTGTAATTCTCCCCCCCTTGGACACGACCCCCCCTGGCCGCGGACCTGGGGACCGAACACGCGTGCGGCATCTGCGGCAAGTACGATACGCGCCAAGGCTGGAGGGCATGCGCAGCCCAACTGTATTTTCCAGGACGCGAGTAACCCCTCCTCCTCTGCATGGTCTGACTCGGACCCGTCTGCGTCCTTTGCTTAACCTCACCATATCTGGTTTGGCATCGGAACACTGGCGGGGGGCGGTACACTCCCGGATTGGCTTGCACCGCTCGTGTCTGGTGCCTCGCCAACTCTCACCAGTCTTGGCATGCTGGGCACAAAACTTAATGCGTGTCTTTCCATTCGTGCGCCGCTGGCCGTTGCCGCAAACGTGCTCGAGTACTGCCGGCGGGTGGGCAACGCCCCCAGATCCCATTCCACAGGGGAGTGCAACGAAGCCTGAGCCTGCACGCCAGTTCTCTTCCATATCCAGCTCTACCCCTCAGCGTCCCCTCGACACGTTCACCTTTCCCCATAGCAGCACAGTGGCGTGCCCGTGGCCCCTGGTAGTGTGGACTTGGCCCACCGCAGTGGCGTCCCGCACCCACAGAGTTGGTACCACGACATGAGGTACACCACGCCGAACCGAGGCTGGCGAGGTGGACATCCCGTTTGGTATCCAGTTTGGTATCCCTGTCCTGAACAGTTTGGTATGTTGCGGTTTGGTATGTCGCGGGAGTCGGTCAATTCCGACGCTCTCCATGCCGTATGACTCGTTCTACCATTTTAGCTCCAGAAAAAGTCTGCCAAATTACGCAAAATTCGAAACGAGCATCCATTTCGAAACGGACGGCGTACGATACGTAGAGGGCAGGGCTCCCAGCTACCAGGGCTAGATGTCGGGCGCGTTCGGATCGATGTGGGCTGCTGATTTGCGAGTGTCGCTGGTGCTACTCGCAAACTTTGCGTTGGTCGCTGTTAGCCTTGTCGCGGCCACTAGATCATTGCTCGTTCTTGTTCTTCGTCCGTTCCAAAGTGATAGTTCGCCAAGGTGCCCCCTAGACTTGGGCGAGATGCTAAAAAAAGTTTGTCCAGGTTGGCCGTACCGAGGTTTCTCCGGCTGGCCACTCGAGGGAATGCATCAGGCACAGTTTACACAGTGGTGAGCTGCCAAACTGAGCGAGCACAGACGACTTTCTGAGCCCACAACAGATGTGTGTGCGAGTTTAAGCGCCTGCGTCAGTCACGTGCAGTATTGAGACTGACGCTCAGGACTTGGGCAGGCAAAGGTAGGCATGGCGGCACGTCACACAGGCTGATAGCTGTCACAACTGCACAGCAGCGTGTACTGCAAACTTTTGCTACCCTGCACAGCCCCAACCCATACTCCACCCCCAGCAGAAGTGGCAGCCTCAATGCGTCGTGCGCGTTTGCATTCAAGTACGGTAGGCAGCAGGTGAGCTCTGCTCTCGTGTCGGAGCCTAACGCCTGCTGTAAGTCAGTTAAGCGTTGCTCCATACACGGCGATACTTCATGTTGATTGCAGCGTGCTGGCGCTGTGGAGAGTCGAACGCGCGTGGTTCTGGAGGGCCATACGACAACAAACGTGTACGTGACCTCCCATAACTGTCGCCTATCGGCTCGGCTCGGCTCCCTCGCTTACACACGTCACGGGCCGCCTGCTTCGGAGTGGAACCAGGGCCACTGGCTCGCCGGAACCTAGGGTCGTGGCGGCATGGCGGCACTGGGGCGCGGGGTACGGGGTGGGGTGGGTGCAGAATGCGTTATCTGCGGGCATGGCATGGTCCCGGGGCATCGCCCCTGCCCACCCAACGTCTCTCTGTACATTCCGCCCAGTTGCTACAAGGGGTGTGGGGCACGCGCCGCGCCAAGCCGACGCGCGAGTAAACAAAATGTCTCACTCAGGCACCGTACCACCACACTGTCCCAGCCGCGGCAGACGGGTTCTTGGCCATGGTCTTGGTGTCATTGGTGCACGGGTGTTGCCGCTGCACAGCCTGGCGGCCCCTGCGTCCGTCCTCGGTGCTCAAGTCCGAAGTCTTCAAGACGAGTAACACCCCCGAGGCATACTGTTGCATCTGCTCTTTCTTGCGGCTACGGACATACTCATACTTTGCATTTGACGCGCTCGACACGGCGGACACGAACAACACGGACACGGACACGACACACACGTAACTGGCACGCACGCTACGATGGGCGCGCGCTCGTGCTTGAGCGATTTCTGGGTCCTCGCCGTGATCGCCGTTGGGGGTCTGCTGGCCGCGTCGTGTTGTGAGTTGTGCTGGTGGTGGTGTTGTTGTCCAGTGGCGAGGTGCGGGCTGCGCAGCTGCGCAGTTACTCCACATGCCGGTATTGCTCCATGGCGGTGGCAAAGGTCCACAGGCGCATCGGGGTAAAGCTGCTCGGCGGCGGGGCCAGGCTGCAAGTTGCCCGCTGCAAGCTGCAAGACGGCAAGTTCAAGTTGCTCGGCGGTGGCGAGCTCAACGGCGGCACGCTGTCCGGCGGCAGCTAGGTGGCGAGCCGAGATGGCAAGTGCTACCCAACTCGACTTTCCAATATTTCTGGTGTTGGGCGACAGGAGGCATGTTGGTGAACTTCCGCGAGCTGGCATGAACGCAGGAGTGTTCTGGCCTGGTTCCTGCCTCCAGCCTCGCCCCCTTACCCCACTTCCAGCGCTTCTCAACGTTCGCAACGTGCCGACGTTCCAAGCGCCCCCCTCTCACCCCCCGTTCCCCTGCTCCCCCCTCCCCTCTCCCCCGTCTACCCCTGTCTACCCCCGTCTTGAGCACCCCCCCATCCCCCCCCCCCCCCCCCTTCCCCCGCGCGCTCTGCACCGCCCCACCCACACTCACACCCAGTACTCCCCATCCACGAGCTCACCCTCCCCGACGCCCGCGCCTACACCGACATCCGGTACACCTTCTACCCGTTCTGGGTCAAGACGCACGGGTACACGTACATCAGCGGCAGGCGCACCGTGTGGCCGTATAACATTCAGACGCTGCTGGAGGGCGTGTTTGGCGAGCACGTGGGGGCGAGTTCGCGGGATGTCGTGCGCATGGCGGTGCTCGTGCCTGTTGCCATTGGTGAGTGTTTTGGGGGTTGGGGTTTGGGGGGGGGGGGGGGGGAGGCCGGGGGCCTTTGTTGGTTTTGTGGCTAAGTGGCGAAGTGGCGGTGGCTAGGTGGCAAGGTATCAGGGCTTGTTGTTGAAAGGGGTAGTAATGGGGTCGAATGTGTTTGCTTGAAACGATCGGGACACAGGTGCTGTACAGTGCCGTCGGTGCTGGCGTTGCATAATTGGACATGTCTCCATTGCAGGTTGCCTGGATGATCGATGATCAGGTTGTCGATGGCCAGGCTGTCAATGACGGTTTGTCAATGACGGTTTGTCAATGACAGTTGAGCGAGATCAGGCAGTCTCGCTGTGACGGTCTCGCTCCAGGCAGTCTTGCTAGGCAGTCTCGCTAGGCAGTCCTTCTAGGCAGTCTCATCACAGTCTCCCAGGGCAGTCGGGCCGCAGTCTCGATGGCAAGCAGCCTCGATTCCGCGTTCTGAATCTCGCGTTCTCGAGTTCTCGCTTTCTTGTGTGAACCGTGCTGGAGACAAGGGCAAACGGGATATCCCAATGTCCTCCTCACGACGGGTACGAGTACACAGTGTGGTGGCGCGTCAGGTGGCACATCAGGTGGCTTGACGCACGCGCCTGGAGAGCCAGCCCAAGAACCGACATGCTCCTCCTTCCCACCCTCATTTCCCACCTCCTTTCATACCTTTTTCCTAGTTTTTTTTGCCTCCCCACCCCCAACGCACCCCTCCCCCCACTAACGCCCAGTCATCTTCCTCTGGGCTGCCAACCGCCGCCAATCCGGGCACGCCTGGGCCGTCCCCGCCCTCCTCACCCCGCTCGTCCTCGCGCTCGTCACCTTGGTCACCCGCGCCTTATATTTCCCGAAACTCGTACGGTCCATCCAGGCCCTGCCCTCCACCATTACCAACACGACCTCGTCCTCGACCACCTCACTATCACGCCCCGCGCCCCCGTCCGCTGCGGTGGGGAAATTCGGGCTGGGCTTCTGGCTCCTCGTCGGCGGCACGGCGGCCCTGGGGGTGTATATAATCATCGACCTGGCGCCGGCTGTGGGGGCGTGTTTCCGGCCGCGGGGGACGGATCGGGGCGTTCATCATGTCGGCGGCATGGATCCCGAGATGGGGCAGGGGATGGGGATGGGGGGAAATGTGATTGACCACGGGGGGAGTCGCTGGAAAATCGGCAGGAAACGGGGCATGGGCACGGTGGTCGGTGTGGGCGTAGGCGTGGGGGTCGGTCCTGGCGTCGTGGGGGCAGCCGGGGTGGCGGGCCTCGACCACGGGCAGGGCGGTTGGAATGGCGCGAGTGGCTGGTCGGCGCCGGACGGCTGGGGGGGCGACGGGGACGGGCACGGGGGTGGGGGTGGGAGTGGGAGTGGGGGGGATGGGGGCGGGCATGGCGGGCATGGGGGTGGAGACGGAGGTGGGGGCGGGGGTGGTGGGGGTGGCGATGGGGGCGGGGGTGGTGGGGGTGGCGATGGGGGCGGTGGTGGGGGCGGGGGTGGAGGAGAGTAAGGACGGGGTTAGAGGTTGGAGAGGATGGTCCGTGTAGTCGACGTTGGAGGATCGAGGTTTTACCCTCGTTTCAACGTCGAGGTTTTACACTCGTTTTAATAATTGTAGTTTAGTCTTGCTGGATATGTTGGCAGGTTGGTCGTTGGCGATCGGACGTTATACTTGTTATGCACAGAGACGTCTCGTTTCTGGTACACCCGTGAGGGCTGAGGCGTGCTGGCATACTCGACCTTGCCAAGTCGGCGTACGCGACGGTCCCACCAACTGTCCGCCCCCCTGACACGCACACACACACACACACACACACACACACACACACACACACACACACACCCACCCAAACACAAACCACAACAACCACAACCACAGGGTGTCCCCCCCCCCCCCCCCCCCCACCCAGGTGGCCCAGTTGGCATGTAAAACCCACATGGCTTCCGCATGGTTTGTCTCGACCAAGATCGCTTTATAATATATAAAATAATAATAATAAATGTACCTGCCAGAGAGCGCAGTATCGAGCACACCGGGCTGTGGCCGCCGGAGTGTCTGGTGCGGTATGCGACCTGTGCGCGTCCCTAAAAATCGAGCACGAAGATGCTGCGCGGAGGGTCATGACTCTGACGAGTCAGTTTCCAGACAAAAATATTGTTGGGTCACCACGCACCGTGACGATACACAAGCGGGCACCATCGACGAGGACGTCTCTGACATCGCCGTACTCGGGCCGACACACGACGTGCGCGGTGACGCCAGTCCTGTGCACGCGGCGCCGGGGGTTGTCGTGTTCTGGTATGGGGAGGGTGATGTACCCTGGGGGATGTTGGATGGGACGGGCAGCGATGACTAGACTGTGTGTGCCGACATGTGCTTGTGGCTGGTCATCGAGTGGGGAACCTGGACGGGGTGGCATTGGGGCTGGGACGTGGGACGAGCACGGGGACTGTCTGGGGTGAAGGGCAACGGGATCTCCGGGGGGTTGGTTAGCTTGTGACGACGAGGGTGGCGGGGGAGTTCGCGACGCGAGTGGGCCAGGGGGGCGCGGAGCGACTCTGTCACCCGTTACGATATAGAGGCTGTGCCTGGTATCGTTGTAGCGATTCTCAGGAAGGTCATGTCCGGTGGGACTAAGGACACATAGCAAGCGCGGGCCGATGTGCAGCCTGGTGCCTCCGAAGAAGGCATAGCGGGAAGAACGGTCCCAATCGGCGCCGAGGGACGAGTCGGTGTACGCGCCGGGCATGGTGGTGCTCGGCCCTGCAGAGCGTCGGCCGGCGTGGTCGGTGTGGTCGGAGTTGTCGGGGTTGTTGGCATGGTCGGTGGGGTCAGAGTTGTCGGGGTTGTTGGCATGGCCAGCATTGCTGCCATCGACGACGACGCGTCCCGAGTCCGAGTCTCGGCCCCGGTTGTGATCGGAGATGAGGTGAGCGGTAGGTGGGAGCTCGTTGGAGTTTGCCCGTTCGGTGAGTCTTCCGAGGCTGCCCAGGAGCGTATCGACCGGGATCACGACACGAGTCCACACTGCCAGCGCGCCCCTGCACTCGAGGGCGAGTTGGGGCGGGCCGTCGGCGGGATCAGACGGGCCGTAGACGGGGTACGGCCAGGGCGGCGAAGATCGACCGTGGATGTTTCGGAGTACGACTTGTTCGGGCGTCCATGTCGGGAGCGGGAGGATGAGTGCGCCTGCATGCCGGCCCGACCGGATCACAACGTCCAGTTCCCTCCATATGTCAAGTCCTTCAACGGGCGGGTCTGTGGCCTGGTGTTGGGGTCGGCCCGTAGCTGGGCCGACCCCCGGTCCGGGGGCGACGAGTGCGACGACACCTCCGCGCGAGAGCCGCATGCCGCAGCTCGGATCCAGCCCGCCGACGACACCCATAATACCATATGAGAGGATAACATGGTTTAGTTGGCCACGGCTGTAGAGGCCCACGTTACAGAGCTCCTGGGCGACCGGGGTTAGCTCTCTCCATTTATGTGTGACAAGGAGGGGCCTAGGATGGGTGTTGTGGGTAGGATACCGGTGGGAGGGGTGGGGTGTTTCTTGCCATAAACGACAGGTCGGACGGTTCTAGAGGTGAACGACAAGGAAGCAGTGGCCTGCAGGACGGCTGTCATTGCAACACAGCCCCGCTGGGGCAGTGGACTTTGACCAGATGCCCCCTTGGCCTACGTTTGCCTCTGATAGAGCCGTATCCACGGTGCATATGGAACAAGACGAGAAAGCCCCTTTGTCCCGTACAGTACTCACGACAAGCTGCTGGCCGGTGCGCCAGTCAAAGAGTGCCTTGTAACCACACCGCATGTCCCAGAGGAGCACGCAGCCGTCTCGTGCCGCGACGCTGATGTGACCGTGACTCCTGATGTAATCTGGGACGGCCTCGGGCAGGCTGTACTTGCATTCAATAAATGGGTGGGCTGCTTCGGGGTGCGCGGTCGGCACGCGTGATCCGTCCACGCTGTCGTCGTCGTCGTCGTCGTCGTCTCTGTCATCTGGCGCTTCCAAGAGGTACAGGTGGCACCGGAGTACAACGGACCAGCCGTCCTCGACACGCTCATCCGAAACGGAGACGACCGCCACGAGCCGCTCGGCCGCGCACACGGCCATGCGGCGGAACTCGAAGCCGGGGTGAAACGTCGCCATGCCCGTGCCCTGTATGTCCGTGTAGCCATCGCCCAGGTCATGCACCGTCCAACAGGTGACCGTATCGTCGTAGCTTGGTGTTTCGAACGGTGGCGAGTAAAGGGGCACAGATGTACGCGCAAAGTCAAAACATACGCCACTGTCCTCATGGATAAGACGAGCGTGGCTCTTGTCGTCGGCACCCACACCGGGGACGTCCACACCGTCCTCAACGCGAGTCCTCTCCCGCACCTCGACCTCTCCCACAACTCCCTCAGACCAAATCGCCTCACCCCCCTCCGCCGTCCCCGTCACCACGAGCAGGTTGCCGGCCAACACCGTCTGACGCTTACGAACAGAGCAGCCGTGGGGCAGGTACACGTGCCGTACCCTTCGCGGCCGCATGGCAGCCCACCCCGCATGCGTGCGGGCGGCGCGCTTGATGGCCTCGGCCGCAGAATCCCCGGGGCCAAGGGCCGCAGTGAGGCTGTTCGCCGTCGCCACCCTGTATCCAGGGAGGCCTGCAAGGGCGTGGCGCAGGACGAGCTGCAGACGGGCCGTGGTGGTTATCATGTCGTTGAGGTGCGTGCTGGTCTGCGTGTTAGGACGGGGGCGAGAGGATAACGCCGGGAACGTCGGGACGCGGACGGTGACAAGCGGGGACAATGAGTATAGGTGAGGACAGAAACGTGGGGCGAAACGGTGTGAAGGAAAGTCGTCTAGACACATACCGCGCTGACAGCCAACAAGCTCCGCCAGTCGAGATACGACAAGACGTGGACGGCCACATCGTGGTGTCTTCCATGGCTGAGTAGGACGCCCAGCGAGCGGTCGCGCATGGTTGTAACTCAGACGACGTGTGGTGCGAGGTGATCCGCAGAGTTGTGGTGTATAAGATGTTAAAGACTGTTGCAGTGAGTGACAGAGTGATGCGTGGGATGAATGCGTGGCCGCGAGTATATGTGGAACGCGCGCCGCGGCTTGAGCGACTGTACGCGGGACAGCACGCGCTTGCGTGTGCGAGGCGGCTCGAGTCCCCACGACAAAGAGGGCGGAAGAGAGTGGTCATGACACAATCGTGGCCATTTAAGCCGCAAATAAGAGGCACCGCCTGCACCGCCGCTCATGGTGTCTTGGCGTTCCTGATCGAGCATCGGTCGGTGGCAAATGTCACGGCACATTCGCGACCCCCTTGCGAGTGTGCTCCGGGATGTCCACGGTATAGGCGTATCAACAGCCAGATTGCTGGCAGTGCGGTTACCCGCCAACACCACGCGTGCTGTCCTGGAGTGTGCTACAGGGACAGCTGGACCCGCATCCTCGGCGGAGGGGGACAGCCGCTTGCTCGACGTGCTCGGTGTACGCGTCTTGGCGACAGGCACAACGCGCGCGGCTCCCCAGCGTGTTGCTCTTACTCTGGACATACCACCTCGGCCGAGGCAGAGGCTGCAGTGTGCTCGTCATCTGCAGATGTGGCGGCGTGCTCGCGCTCGGCGCCTGAAACAACTCGCGCCGCTCCTCAGCGGGGTTTTTGGCTGGATTTGTCTCCTTGGCAGAGGTGGCCGCGTGCGTTTCTTCACTTCCTATGAGCATGTTCTGACTCCTCATGCTTCATGCGAAACTTTTTAAGCACGATGAATGGCCCCCAATTTTCTAACCTCGAAGAGGAAGGGATTCAACTTGACTAGCCCCGTGACCAGATTGCGCACTGAAACGGTTCCCAACCAGTGAGCTGACAGTAGGCGCGGCGCCATCTCGGGCGCTACAGCGGCACCATCCTGGACCGCGCAGTCGCGCATCGCGTGTGCTGAAGCGCTGTTCATGCTGTACGGCGACGCCCAGACTGGTCCCCGCACCGAGGACATTGTCACTGTTGACCTCGCAGCGCTTGGAGAGTTCCCAGCCGACCTGTCCGTACTCGATCGCTGCGGGGTACTCGTTTGGGATATTGATGTGGTTGACGAGCCGGAAGAGAGCAATGTCGACACCGAGCTGGTCGAGTGGGAAGCCAAGCATGGCCCGATTGCCAACGCATTCGACCTCAACAGCTCAAGCAGGCTGCCTGCGTTCCCGCGCGGACATGTTAGCGCTCGTCCCGCCAACCTGGCCAGCACCGGGTGGCGCATTGCGGACTTCTCGGCACCCAAGCCACCCAGTGACCCTCCCTCTCTCGCCTCTCTGTTGTAGGTCCCTTGCGACGCGCGGCTGCCAACGTTGTTCGATCCACAGTATCTCATTTGTCACTACTCTTTGTCATGTAATGTATGGTACGGTGCGGCACTGAGGGGTGGGGTCAGGGCTTCACTGTGTGGGGCGGCTCCTGTGCGATGTGGTTGTTACACCTTGTCAGGTCCAGCCGGTAAGTGCTTGAAACCTGTATGGGAGCTCTGTGGTGAACTTGGGTAAGCGCATGCTCGTGCGATGCTGCTCTGCATGACAGCTTCTGAGGAGGTGAGCACCAATTAGCGCACCAAGCTGGGAGCCCATGGAAAGTGCATGTGGCCGAGGTGGGCGAGGTCGGCCAGGTCGGGGAGTCGCCCGGTTCCGGGGTACGGAGCCGCGTGGCCGCAAAGAATGTCGCGTGGCAAGTGGGGCTATTCAATATGAGCATGTGGCACCATGGCGCTGTGCCCTGTGTGGCTCTCATGTGGGCATAGGTGGGACTGAAATCGACTGTTGGCAACTGCGGAAACAGCCTTCGAAGCGGTCATCCCATGCAATTGCCGCCCTCACATCAGAGATACGAGCAACTGAGCCTAGATTAGCGTCGAAAGCCTGACTCGCTTTAAAGGTGGGGGCGGGATGATGCAACAACTTTATACTCTCTCAACCTACACCAGCGCAACCACCACCATATCATGGTCTATCAAGTGGGAGGCATCAAAGTTGTGAGTTCTCTATGCTTCTAGCCGTTTCGGAAGCTAGTACATTCTAACCGTGACAGATCCAGCGGCCCATACTGCCCCCGGAGACGGACAACGGCCCTCCCAAGAACAAGTTTCATTATGAGGGCCTCCAGGAGACATCTGTTGTGCTCCCAAAGGGGCACCAGAAGAACCCTGGCCTCTCCCGCGCGCTGCCTTGCGCCATCCGGTTTGACCGTGATCAGAAGGTCCGCCTCCGGGATGGAACGCACATTCGCGTCGATATTTTCCGTCCTGCCGACGTTCCCGTCGGAACCAAGCTGCCTGCCATTGTCATGTGGAGTCCTTATGGGAACCACGGTGTCGGCTTCCCCAACCTCGAGTGTAAGTTCAGATGGTAGAAGTGTGTTGCTGATGCTCAGACCTACCATACCGTGCATGTGTCCCCGAGAGCCGTCTCGTGAGTTGTTGAAGTTGAATGGGGATGGACGTCAGGCTGACTGGTCGAAGAGCGGCTATGAAAAGTTCGAAGGTATCTGTCCCGCCGACTTTGTACCCCGCGGCTACGCCATCGTCAATGCCGACTCGCGCGGCACGTGGGATTCAGAGGGCGACATGGTCTTCCCGTCGTCGCAGGAGGGACGCGACGGTGCTGACCTCGTCGACTGGGTCGGCGAGCAGGAGTGGTGCAATGGCAAGGTCGGCATGGCGGGCAACTCGTGGCTCGCTCGTGCCATTTGGTTTGTAAGTGTCATCCATCGTAGCACTGTCAAAAAAGGATTGTGACTGACAGGTGTCAGACTGCGTCCCAGCAACCCAAGCACCTCGCCGCCATCGCACCCTGGGAGGGACTCTCGGACTTCTATCGCGAGACTGTGAGTGTTATTCTGTTGCGTTGCACGTGCTGACCAAGTCAGTTTTGCCGCGGTGGTGTGCCTCACACTGCGTTCTGGGCTGCCAACGGCAACAGCTTCCGTGGTGAGTCGAGTCGATAAGCTGTGGTGTGAGAAGCAACTGACAGTGTGCCAGGCCGCAACAAGATGGAAGATCCGTTCTCTATGCTCGACAAGTACCCTCTAGTTAACGCCTACTGGGAAGACAAACGTCCCGACCTCAGCAAAATCACTGTTCCAAGCTACACCCTTGCGTCGTACTCGACAATGCTGCACGTGTATGGGAGCACCCGCGGATTCCGCGAGATGAACTGCAAGAACAAGTGGTCAGTATATTGTATATGTTTGCTCTTCGCATTGCTGACGTAGCAGGCTGCGTTTCCATCCCTGGCAGGAGTGGTACGACCTGTACGCTGAGGCAGGTGTGGTGGACCTCGCAAAGTTCTTTGACCGGTACCTGAAGGGGGAGGACAATGGCTGGGAGTCGACCCCGCGTGTGCGTCTTTCGCTGCTCCGCATGGGCGACGAGGAGCCGATCATCGGTCAGGCGGAAGAGGACTACCCTATTCCGCGCACAGAGTACATCAAGCACTACCTGAACAACGCTACCAAGTCGCTCGACGTGACGCCACCCGCTTCCTCGAGGAGCGTCGAATACCTCTCAACGAGCGACGGCCTTTTGTGCTTTGACGTCAAGTTTTCCGAACAGACCCAGCTGGCGGGTTACCCCAAAGTGGAGCTGTACATTTCGTGCGACGACCATGACGACATGGACGTGTTCGTCCAGCTACGCAAGCTAGACAAGCACGGCAACGAGCTCAACCAGATCAACTATCCGCTGCAGGAGCTACAGAAGTTTGGCATTCAGAAGCGAGAGGACGTTGCGTGGGTCAACATCGTCCGTCACTTGGGACCCAGCGGCGTTTTGCGCGCGAGCCACCGCGAGGTTGACCCTGCCCGATCCACGCATTACGACCCCTTCCACCCCCACACTCGGGCAGACAAGATCCCGCGAGGCCAGGTCGTCAAGCTCGAGATCGGAATCTGGCCCATGGGTATCGAGTTCGCTCCCGGCGAGGGCCTCCGTCTTTGCATCTCCGGCCACTCTTTGGTTCTCCCAGAGTACCCGGGCCTTGTCCAGGATCAGTACAACGTGGGTAAATGGAGGATCCACACCGGCGGAGATACCCCATCGTTCCTCCAGCTTCCGAAGATTTAGTTTGGCACTAGCGCGCGCTTTCAGTGACCAGAAGATGCATTTTTTATGGGTTGGCCACCACGACTCGAGGACTGAACGGAGCGCTGCACAGCTGCCACATGCCCATCACACTCACACACCCACAGCATACGGTACATCCTACATGTAAATGCCACCCGCCACGCCCGTCCATTTGAGCACCCACATTTCTTGACCAGTTTCCCACCATTGTACAGCTTTCATGGGCCATCTCCACGATGCGAAACGGCTATCCCCGCACACAACAAGATGTTGTCGTCGATGCTGGGTGCTCGAGTATCGAGCGTCCGCAGGTTCCTGCGGCAAGGTTCGAGAATTGTTCATGGATGGCACCCAGGCGGCCAGGCGGCCCCACCCGGTGACCTGCCATCTGCTACCTGGTGTCGCCGACAGATACTGCAGATGCACATTTTCAGGAAAAGCCAAAGGTGTCGGCCAACCGCCTAAATATGTGGTCAGCCTACCTGACCGACCAGCGTTCACACTTCGCTCCCTATGCGACACTGACTGCTCTCTCCACCAATCAACACTCAGGAATCGCATATAATCGCAATATGCATCTTGGAAACTATTTGTGTGAAGATTGGACGAAAACATCCAACCATAAAAATGGGTAAATATTGATTTAGAAGCCGCCATGGGCTTCTCCCGCTCAGGCGGGAGGCTCCTGGGATTCTTGCTCCCTGTTCTTGGCGTGAAGCTCCTCGACAGGCGCATCGACGTGGTATGTCATGAGCTGTTCGTGTCAGGGGGAGAAACGGGGACCCAAAGAATGTAGTCCGATGAAAAAAAGAAACGTACCTCGCTAAGGTCATCGATGAAGTAGCACAGCATGCACGCAAGGGCACCAAACGGAGCTGCGATGATGAATACAAGGCGGTAGCTGTCTGCAAACGCTTGCTTCATGGCTGCAGCACCGGCGGCGAGGATCGTCGGTGTAGCTCCGGGAATGTTTGCGGCGGCCTCGACGCCTTCGCTGAGCAGGGTTCCGACAAAGGCCTCAACGTTTTCGGGTGCTAGGCCGGCGCGGATCGCCGCTGTGGCAGTGTACGCCGGAAGCTTCTTGGGTACGGACGAGCTTACGGCGGCGCCGTAGATGGCAGTGAAGACGGCCGCAGCGACGGCGCGGCTTGAGATCAGTATGGAGGTTGCGGTCGCGATCAGTTCGTGCGGCGACGCTAGCTGCACTCCCGTGATGAGCAGGATGAGCGGGCCAGCAAACCCAAGCCCCGCCAGGCCATTGAAGACGAGTGAGTTGGCTGACTGGTTGGGCTGAACGGTTGCCATGCCCGCTGAGAAAGGTCAGATAGTCCCACAGGCCAGAAAACGCGGTGCAAACATACCCAGCGCGGCAGTCCAGATAACGAAACCGGCAAACATCGGCGAGCGGATCGTGCGCCTCTTCGAGCTCCAGAAACCGTAGATAATTGTGCACATGCTCGCGCCGATCCAGTAGGGGATCTGGCGCACGCCCGCCTCAAGCGGGTCTGTCGTGAAGAGAGTTACCCTGGGATGGCGTCAGTAACGACAAGCTCGTTCAACTAACACCTCGGGGTAGAAGATCATAACAGAGAACAGCATGATGCCCTCGATGAACATGAGGGCGATGCACAGAGCAAACGTGCGGCGGCGGAACAGGCTGTGGTCGAGGACGCCCGTCTTAGTTCCCTTCCACTCGTAAATGATAAAGGCAATCAGCATCAGGATGCCTAGCACGAGGGTCACCAGAACGCGGACGTTGGTCCACGCCCATGGGTTGCCGCCCAGATTGAGGCCGGCGAGCAGAAGGGTGAGGCCACTGGCGAGCTGACAAGGTGAGTACTTATAACGGCGGGCTGTTGAAACCACTCACCAAAGAAAGACCAGGGAGGTCGAGTTGCTTCACCTTCTCAGGAAGAGACAGGTGGTCAAGGCGCGTGTGGCGCTTGGGCGGACGGTAGCCGATAAACAGGCAGACGATGGTGAAGCCCCACATCGCCATCTGGGTCCACTGAAGGTCAACTGCCATATCACACACTGGAAAATAATAGAACACACGTAAAAATTGCGCCAACCGCTGTGCTCAGACCTTTTGGTAAGAGATCCAGTGATGCTGGGAGCTTCAGCTTAAAGAAGGATATCACCGAGATGGGACAGTACCACTCACAGCGGAGCACACAGGGATCCGACACCGCCAGCGATGTTCATGAGGGACTGAGCGACTGCAAGTTAGCCAACAGCTATGGCAGCGCGGGGTTTGAGGCTCCCGCCTCCCAGAAAACTAACGAGGTCGCCACTTGCGAGGAAGAATCTAATGGTCAGTTTTTTTATCATTCCCATCAGTCGGCCCAAGCACGCACCTCAGAGGGGATAGCGAGCGCAAGAGGTGCCGCAGAGAATCCGATGCCGATCAGAATCTGGGAAACAATCACCCGGTAGATGTCCTTCGCACCGGGGGCAATGGCTGCACCGACGAACGAGAAAAGCGAGGCCCCGATGAGGATCGGCTTGCGCGCCTGGAACAGGTCCGAGGCAAAGGCCTGAAATCAGCTAGGATTCGCCATTCCCCATCTAGTGCTCACAATACCAGGGCCCATGACTGCCTGCACCAGTGACAACGCGTTGGGCACCCACACCTGATTGGCTGTACCGTTGAGGTCCTTGCCCAGGTAGTTAAGCTGACTGTAAGCGGAGGTGACTGCTTGGGGTGGGGGTCACTCACTACTGAGGGGGGCCCGTTGAGGGCGACGACCTGAACGTAGTTGAGGACAAACAGGGCTACCAGGGCCACATAGGTGCGTGCGTGCAGCCCCGGCTCCTCGTCGTCATCGTTGTACTCGAGATCGGTGTCTGTTGGGGCAGCCTTGTCCTTGTCGTCTTCGATATGCATCACCTCAGCCTTGTCGGAGACATTGGAATCGCCAACTGTGATCGCGGAGTTGACAGCCGTCATGTCACTTGAGGTGTTGGGACCCTCTTTTCTCCTGGAGCAATCAGAGTTTATCTATTCTGCGAGCGGAAGTGGCACCCTCTTCGCACACTCTGGCGGTACGTGTCTAAAACTGCCACCTAGGCAAGGAGCAAGGATGGCTGGCATGCACCGTCAAGTGACAAGTGCACCAACTGGTGGTGAGGAGCCACATGCCGTCACGTCTGGGGCGCAGTGTCCCAATCTCCGCAAGCCCCACTTGCCCCACATAGGGCCAATGCGGGGCCGAATTGAACCCGCTTGCCACCAGGCGCCTGAAGCCGAGCTTTCTCGTTTGCCCACCTTCATCGCCAAAGCGAAGGGTCCACTCAGCATCGTGATATTTGTCATCGGAATAATGGCCGCTGGCCGCTGGCCGCAGTGGCGCAGTGGCAGCTATCGTGCTGTTCAATATCATCGTGATTACCCCTTTCGTGAGTCACACCATTCACGCCGAGTTTGGTAGAATACATTGCATGGCACAGGCCAGAACGTCGATCTAGAAAGAAATATGGGACAGGATATCGGCAAGCGTGGCCCCGATTCCCCACGGAGTGCAGCGGCGCAGCAGGAGGTTGGTCGCGTAACGTAGGCTAAAGATTGGTTGGCGCCAGGACATTCAGAATGCGCCACTGGTACTTACCTGAATATGGCCATCTGGTGTTCCGTCTCTTCAACAAACCCTGGTACCCGTAAGATGCCGCTGCAGAGGGCCAAGTATCGTTCCTCTGGGGTTTCCGGTTGCTCGGCGGCATCCGTTGTCCCACCATCGGCAGTCATCTGATCATACAAGGTTACCAGTCGTCCCCAGTTAGACACACGGAGGACGTCTACGGGCTCATTTGGGCCTTCGGGTGTCGGGACAAACGATAGGAAGCACAGTAGGACAACTGTCGCCTGGAACACGACCCTACCCGCGTCAGCGTCAGTCACCGAGCTCTTCCCTGTCTGGAATCTTACCTAGGGAGCAGGAATCCCATGTCGTTGATACTCGTGGCATGGTACAATATATGCCCGCAGTGCAGAGTAACCAATCGGGCGCATGGAGTCTTGACCCAGCCCTGGACTTCAAGAACACTGGCCTGTGAGGGGCTCCCTACCCGTCCCGCGACCTCCTCAATAAGTCTTGTCGGAGCCAGACGTATTATCCATGTATAGTGCCAGAGTGCGGCCAGTGTTCGAAGGCGAGAGTGGGCTGGTGCCCTGGGGTTGTTGAGGGTTGTCTGTATTCCAACATCCTCGGCTAACGTGGAGATGTATTCGAAGAACTCTGAGAGCTTTCGAAGCGGCAGGGTTCTTCCAAATGAAGTCTTCTCCATCTCCCGCATGATCTTTAGGTGGACAATGGCCTGTGCCATGAGGGCAGTCGGGCAGAAAGTGTTTGGACAATTCTCTTCGTCTAGTGCGCCCTCGTGAGCCACTTTGGGATCGAGACGATGGAGCAGAGCCCTCCACTCCTCAGCGGTCTCGGCCTCAAAAAGGGCATCGCTAAACAGGTCGTTCGGGGTGACTTCGGCGGCAATCAGACGGGCAACACCGGTATAAATCGTGGCCTCAGCGCCTTGGAGTGTGATGCCCAAGCTGATGCTGTAGAGTGTCAACATTGCATGTGCGGTAGAATGCACTGTGCACTTACCGCCGAAAAGTTTCGTGCTGCACCCATTCCCTCCATTTCCGTTTCAGAGCAGCTCCATCAAGGGTTTCAACATCCGTAAATGTGATGGGATTCGGCTTGATTGTTGTCATTAGACCACTGCGTCTTGCCATAGTGTACAGCGGCTCGTGGTACATTTCAGCCGTAAGCATCTGTTGCGGTTGTCCGTAGAGAAAGCTGAAGGATTGTCCTAGCAACGCGCTTAGGATTGCCGCAAGACGGGGTCGCTCGTGCGGCATGTAGTGGTCGCGCTGTGATGTATCAGCTATCTGCGTCAACAGTCAAAGAGGGCTGCCCGAGCTCACAGTCAATGCCGTTGAAAGGTGGAGACGCTGGTGAATCCATCTTCCACTCTCTCTTGCCTGTTGAGTCCCGATGAACATGCAGCCGATGCTGCACATGCTAAGGAGCAACGGCCACGAGGCCCGCTGGCGCTCAAAGGTCGGTTTGTGGATGACCGGCAGAATGGGATGGAAGGCTCGAAAGTACAGGTGTATGCACGCATCGAGAAACTTCATTGACGGAATGACCGAACCCGCACCGTGGGCGTTAATCGAGACCTCGGGGATTAGCACGTTGACTTCACTTCGACTCACATATTGCCCCTTGTAATCCAACTGGCCAACAATATGCTCTGCCGATGTCATCTCCTCGGGTTGAGGCGATTGGGGACGGCTCTCGGCGTAGTCTGGATGATGTGAAACCGACACACCAGACTCCCAGGTATCCGCCGCGAGCACCGTCCTCGCACTCCCAGCAGATCGTGCTGAGGGGGGCTGTCCAGAGTCCGAGTCTGGTGCCGTGAACGATAACTCACGCTCAGCGGTTCTCGAGGTAGCAGGCACCCTGGAGGGGGCTTCAACTCGGCTCGCCTCTTCTGGGAGGTACGAGCTTCGGGGGCGAGGTACTTCGGGAGAGAACATACCCTGCACGGAAGAGTAGGAGCCAGTGTGCACTGAATGTTGAATGTCTGGGGGTGCTGCAAACATGGCAGCGAGGCTGCCTGTGGGCCCCAAGTCTCCGCGGTCGTCGTGCAACCACTGGGAGATCACCTCTGTGATGCTCGAGGGGAGGGGCAGGGCAGTATCTGCAAGTCCGGAGAACGATGCCGAATCATTTGCTCCGTTGGCGGCGCTTCCATTCAAGATCCCCATATCCAGAAAGTCGTTCGGAGGGGAGACCAGCGCGCCTCCAACTCGTTCCCCGTACCATCCTTGAAGCTCCATGGGATCAGTTAGGAGTGTCTGGATGGGAGGCGGGTCACTATGAGTCGGCTGTCCTGCTGACGGCCCCGCTTGAGGATTTCCGTCATCCGATGAGTCCTCGGTCCATCCGCTGCCATCGAGTCGCTGCCGTTTCGCAGGGTGCATTGTGCGCTCGTGCCGCAACAAGACGTCTGTGCGAGCGAACCCCTTGTTGCAAACTGAACAGGAGAAAGGCTTCTCATCGGCGTGGCTTCGGCTGTGCCGAATCAGGTGTGCCGCTTTACTAAAGACGCGACCGCAGATGGGGCATGTTTTGGAAGCCGAGGTCGGCTGCGAAGGCTCCATATGTGTTGAACGTAGGGTGTGGTGATGATGACAGCGCGGGAGAGACTGGGAAAGAAAGAGAGCGAGAGAGAGAGAGAGAGCGAGTGCAGTGGACGAGGAACTCGCCTTAGAGAGGAAGATGGTGAACGACAGTGTGACAGGCGATGGCAAAAGTCATCCGGTGTGGTTGTGGGGAATAGGGAATAGTACATATGTTGATGCATTGGGCAGATCTCGCAGCACGCGCAGCAACAAGGACGGGTGGCGTCTCCGCAGCTCCGCATTAACCCAATCAGTCCCCCTAGTGGGCTCCATCTTCCATCACTGTGGGGTAAGTCATGTTCGAGTCCGAGGGTATCGGGTGGGCGCACGTCGGCTAGCTCGGCTGGCTCGCCCACCCAATGTTTCAGTGGCGGATGATGCCGCTGCTGACTGATGCCTAAACGAAGACCTCAATATCACCTGATATTCATCTTATTTCACTGCACAATAACAACGACCACTACAACTGCTACTGAGCTCCCAGCTTGGTACGGAGGTCCTCCAACAAGCCATCGGCATCCTTAGCGGCCGCATGGCCGAAGACGTAAAAGTCCGGGCGCACAAGCACTACGTGGTCAAGCTGCAGATCGTTGGCGAACCACTGGCGGTACTCGCCATGCATGTCCTGTTCGCTTGTGATGGAGACGTACTTGCCCTGAAGGACATCTCCAAAGAACTTTCTCGACCTATCCGAGAGCTGGCTTTCGACGCTGCCGTCGCCCAAGTTGAGGAGGATCCAGCCGAAACCGTGAACATTGTCGAACATGGGCTGCTGGTCATCCGGAGCGCCAGCAATGACTTTGAGGGGCCGCTGGAGAGCAAGGTTGCCAGCCTCTGTCTGGTCCGTGAGAATGCCTGGACGACCAAGCGGCGGGTTGTACAGCTGGGGAGGGGCTGTGACTGTCAGGTTTGTGGTCATTTTGGCTGCCGAGGGACTTACGGTCATTCCGCATGGCAGTGTGCATCTCCTTGGACTTGATGGGATCCGTCTCGCACACGATTTCCCCAAGCTTGACCGAGTGAACCTGAAAATCAGAACAGGTAATCACGATGCCACTACTCACTGTAAGCCACTTTACGTGTTCCATCCGCTCGACCTGGTAGCTCTTCAGTAGCTTGTCGGGGTCGGCAACCCCGGAGAGTATCAGCGGCAGCCTCCAGCCCAGAGCGGCTGCATCGCGGAGGCCAGAGTTGAGACCTTGTCCCATAAAAGGCGGCATGAGGTGCAGGGCATCGCCTGCCAACATGACCCGGCCCTTGAAGGCCGCATTGGCCCAGCGGGCGCGGAAAGTGTATACAACCTTCCGTTCCAGTTGGCAGTTACCCTGACAAACAGTTAGCGAGAGAGCCAGAGAGTTTCAACAGCCCGGGCATGGACGTACCTTGTTGAAGCCCCAGGACTGAAGGAGGTCCCAGATCGTGTCATCCCGGAGAATGTCCTCCTTGGTCTCGTGGGGGAGGCGCATAAACTCGAAGCGCTTCCTGCCGTGGCCACCACTGACGATGGTGGTGGGCCGCGCGGGATCGCACACTTGGCAGCAGCCGACTCTGGCCACTCGGGGTGAGATGTATCCATCCTGCAGCAGCTGAAGAGCTTAGTCGACGAAACCAACTGCCGGCCGGAGAGCTTACCAGGTCGATGACAAGCCAATCGTTCTCAAAGTTGAGATCCGTGTTGGTGAACTTCATAAGGCGATGGACCGTGGAGTTGGCGCCGTCGCACCCGACCACGTAGGATGCCCCAAGACGCAGGTGTGAATGGCCGTAGGCGGACGGGTCGAAGACTTGAGAAAAGTCACGCTCCTCTATCGTCTGGCCCTGCTTCATTATGACGGCTTCGAGGAGGACATCCATCTTGTCGCCCTTCTCCTCGAGGTCAGAAATGGCTGCCGCCATTAGCAATGTACAGGTTCTGCCACACTCTACTAGACTTACTGTAGCCCCGAAGGATAGGGATCTGGCGGTCAATTGCGGCCTGGTTGAGCACGGATTCGAGTTCGGGCTGGCAGAACGCCATTGCACTGGGATAGCCCGAACGAGTTGGCTGCTCAAAAAAAAGATCAACGACCACTGCAAACTGTTAGCGTCGGTATTGGCAACGTACTCGCTCTTTAGGTCGGCATCGCGCCACAGGTAATTCGTTCCAGAGTCACCACCCTTGAACAACATATTCTGGAGGATGGGCTCGAGTTCCTTCGTGAGGTCCAGGGAGCCCATAACTCTGCGGGACTCGTGGTCAAAAGCGACCGCTCGGGGTAGAGGGTACAGTGCCTTCTGGCGCTCGACAATCTTGACGTTGACCCCTTTGGCGTGGAGAATGAGGGCAAGAAGAAGGCCAACCGGTCCAGCGCCTACTATGAGTACGTCGCAGTCGTCGATGCTCATGATTACTGGCTGTTGTTGCGATGAGTAGTCCAAGTTCGTGTCTACAGGAGGAGTAAGAGGAGAGCAGTGGCATCCATATGCATAATAAGTATCTGAGCCTCGTGTTTAATGCACTGACGCCTATAGGTCTCGAAAGTGGAACTCTGCCATGCTGGACACCATGCGGCAAGCAAGACTTGGCCGCCACTTGTCTCCTTGTGTGGGGTAGTGGGACCTTCCGAGGCCGATGTTGACCCATTTCCGAGAATGCAGAGCTATGGATTTCACAACGATCATAACCATGTACGGATCGAGTGGATAGCATGCCGCAGTGTTAGCTGTCACAGACCTCTTAGGATCGATAGCATATTGGTGATAGACTTCCATGTGGGGCCGCGAATGCGCCACCTCCACCCCTCTTGAGTGGAAGTGGCCAAGTGGCAAAGTGGCCCAGTGGATCCGCAGTCCATGTGGATTAGTTCCACATGAGCCGCCACCGGGTCCTAGGGTTACCCGCCGCTCCCCACATACCATGCTGGAGAGTTGGTCTGTCACCTCCCATGCATGCAGTGCGGGTATTGGACATTTCCTGATCACCAGGAGCCCGGATATCAGCGGGGACTAGAATATTATTAAAGACAGTCTGCAAAACACGACAGCACTCCTCATCGAAACAAACATCACTGTCAACCTCAACACCAAGCATCTACTGAATATGACGGCCGGACTTAACGAGAACCTCGACGCGCCCATTCGCATTGTGCGCCTCGCGCACATGTACTACCGCCACGCCGACCTCGCGCAGGCCAAGGAGTTTCTCGAGAACTTTGGCATGCACGTAGCTTTCACCGAGAACGACGGCAAAACGCTGTACATGGCTGGCGAGGGCCCAGACCCCTATGTTTACATTGCTGAGGAGGTGAGTGCATATCGCCCCCAATTTCATGAAGCCAATGCTGATATGCCTGCAGGGTGAGAAGAGCGAGTACATGGGCGGTGCCTTCCTCGTCGAGACCAAGGAGGACCTCGAGCGCGCAAGCCGCCTCGTCCCTGGCGCAAGCAAGCTCCACCCCGCTGGGCCCGCTGGCGGTTACCGTGTCACGTTCCCTGACCCGGACGGCACCCTGGTCAACCTCGTGTGGGGTCTCGAGGAGACAGGCCTCAACAAGTCGTCGGTTGAGACGCCGTTGGCCAACCACCCGCTGGACAAGCCCCGTCTGGGAACGTTTGTGCGCTACGACAAGCACTCGCCTTGCCCTGTGTTCAAGCTTGGCCACTTCGGTCTGTGAGTACAGGTGCCTCGTAAAGGAACCCACCTGCTGACCAACAGTCTCGTGTCAGACTTCAACCGCTCGTTCGAGTTCTTCACCAAGTACTTCAACGTCGTTCCTAGCGACTACCTCACGAACGACAAGGGCGAGCAGATCGCCGTTTTCTGCCGCATTGATCGCGGCGACGACTGGGTCGACCACCACTCATTCTTCATTGAGGTCAATCGTACCCACACCGGAACTCACCACTGCTCCTTCGAGGTTCAGGATCCCGACGTCCAGGCGATCGGACACCACGTAAGTTGTTGCTTCCGTCTAAAGAGAGATGGCTACTGGATTCCTGACGGCCAAGATTCTCCTCAAGAAGGGTTACAACCAGGCTTGGGGCATGGGACGCCACATCCTCGGCTCGCAGATGTTTGATTATTGGTTCACACCGGACAATTTCCTCGTGGAGCACTACTCGGACAGTGAGTCTCGCTCTCCATCTGGCTCTCCGAGCGCTTCTTGTAGCTCAGCACTAACTCGCAGGCGACCAGGTCAACCGCCACAACGCTCCAGGCACCCTACTTCAGTGCGAGGAGACCATTGCCATCTGGGGCCCGACCATTCGTGAGTGAAGCTGATGTGCGTCTGGACATGCGGCTGACAACTCCAGCCAAGGGCTTCGGCGACGCCATTCCGGTCACTCCCAACAAGGGTCCCAAAGTTTAGAGAACATGTGTTATAGCTACTATTTGATCAGAAAAGAACAAGATGGTATGAAGATTATTGACCTGTTGATACCGCTCGCTGCTTGATTCGCACATGACGCTTTGATATGATTGCTCCCACGAGACCGCTTCATAGGATTGTTGATTGTTCGACAAAAGACTGGCACAGATGCACACGCAGCTTTGCTAGCTGACTGTACGACAACTCCGGAGCGTTGGGCTCCACATATGTTATCCCTACCTCCTCACGAGCTCACAATACCTTTCTCGTCGACATACGTAGTGCTACGATGTCGGCGTGCACTGTGTTCCGTAGCACCTGTGTCCCAGTAGCACCAACCTGTCATCATGATATTCAGAGCTTCAGAACGTGTGTAATTGTCCCCTCCTGCGTCTCCACAAAGTGTCATATCGTAAAAGAACAGAAAGAATGAAAAAAAAAAAAAAAAAAAAAAAAAAAACCTGTCATGTAAATCGGCAGGCCGCGGCCGGCGAGGATGCGATGACCCTGTTCGGAGAGACGTGGCCGCTCTGTCATACGTTCTCTACGAGTCGAGTCTGCGGAATCCATTTCCGCCCAGGCATCAACTATCAACTAGCCGATGCCGATGTGGCTCAAGTGGGGCTGCGGGGAGTTTAGTGGGGCAATGCGGGGCGGTGGGCACTGTCCAGGTGGGGCTGGTGGCACAGCCAGGCACCAGCAAATACTGCAATCCACGGTATGATAAGGATACACAAAGTCGGCAACATTCATCAGCAGCAATGTGGCAGAGGTGGGACGCAACGGCTTGGGCAACATTCAAATACGAAACCACTGTCATCCAGCAACTACTCCCAGCACTCATCAATCATGACCAACACACTTGCCTGGACCCGGCTTGTTCGCTACATCGGAGCGGACGGCCAGACACGCCTTGGGCAGCCCGTCGACCCCTCAGTCGACGTGGGCCTCGCGACAGCAGCTGGGGACGACATCGAGGTCTTCACGATCGACGGCGATATCTTCACAGGTGTTGTCACGACCAAAAAGGACGTCGTAAAGACGATCCTTTCTCCTGTTACGCGCGAGCAATGCAGCATTATCCGTTGTCTCGGCCTCAACTTTATGGGTATGTAACCTGTCCCCCAAGCCACTTGTGATAGACAACTAACAAGGCCAGCGCACGCCAAGGAGGGCGGCTTCCCCATTCCCAAGGACCCAATCATCTTCATCAAGGGCCGTTCAGCACTGTCAGGACCCGGCCAGATCCCTATCCACAAGGTATCGCAGGACGAGCAGCTCGACTTTGAAACCGAGCTGGCCATCGTGATTGGAAAGGACGCCTTGAATGTGAGCGAGGACGATGCCCTCGACTACGTCCTTGGTTTCACGGCATCCAACGACGTCACGTCACGCAAGCTGCAGCTGGCCAACACCCAGTGGTCGTTTGGCAAAGGGCTCGATAACTCTTGCCCCATCGGCCCCGTCCTTGTGCGCCCGACCGCAGAGCTTGACCCCGACAACCTCGATATCCGCGGCGACCTCTCAGGCGAGACGATGCAGGCGTCCAACACCAGCGACATGATCTTCAGTTGCCGCAAGGCCATTGCCTTCCTCTCACAGGGCACCACCCTCGAGCGCGGCTCGGTTATTCAGATGGGTACCCCCAGCGGCATCGGATGGGCCCGCACCCCGAAGCGCACTATCCGCGATGGCGAGGAGATGCGTGTATGGTGCCAGGGAGTCGGGACCCTCGTCAACACTTTCAAGTACCTGTAGCTATGACTGTGACCACGTATGACCGCGCTTAGGTATTTCCTGTAAATACGGCCTATGCAAAATGGATGGGAGGGAGCGTTCCATGATATGCAAGCAGCCGTAGCGGGACTGCGGCGCGTTCACAAGTGTGAGGTCAGACGGCCAAGTACACCGTCCTTCCTGGATCGGAACGGTCATCACTCTGGAACCTTGAACAATGATAAAGTCGGTGTCCAAGGAAGGCATCCGACGCCCTGTGTTGGAAACGCTCACGACCCAGTTCGAACAGCCACATTAGCCAACAACGCATACAGTATGTGTGGCTGCCACCATTCGTCGATGCGTCGCTGTTTGGGTGGACCACGACATACACCACGCGGTAGAAGGCAAGGACAAAATGACGAGGGAGTGGGTCGTCTGGAAGGCGAGAGGTGAAGATGGCCATAACCGTGCACTAGCAGGGCAGGGCACGGCTCTGTGCTGAGAGACGGAAGCCAGTCCGCGTAGTCCCGCATGCATGGGAACTCGAGTGCGAACCCACGGGGGAAGGCAGCGTCTTTGCAGCCATTCGGATAACGCGAACATTACGTTGAATGTTCGTCGAGTGAGAGCTGACGGTCACGATTGTGTTCTGACTGGTGCTGACGGTCATGAAGCGGCATAGGTTACTTGTGGATGCAAATTGACTGTTTGGGAAGAAGGGTGACAGCGTTTAACAGTGGGTGTGCCAACCACGCAGACTGGTGGCTCTCGTAATTGTATGGTGAAAGACACTTGAGGAGAGATGCCAGACCTTCAATGACGCTCGGAGCATGTTTGTTGCAATGGACAAGATGCTGAAGAGACACAAACTCTTAAGGGGTTAACCAGAGTCTTCTCGTACAGTGCTCCTAAGGCCAACCCAGGTGGGATCTATCTATGTATATATGCGGACATGGCTTGCATACATATCTTAGGACGCACTCCTCCCCACTTCACGACGTCTCTTCCGGGGCGTCAAAAGCGAAAAGATTCTGCCTGGACGTATCTCCACAGTGTAATGGAGGTGGTAGTTCATGCTAAAGAGAAGCGTCAAGTGGGGCTACAATATGTATTGACGGCGAGCCTGGGTGTTAGCTGATAGCCATGGTTGTAGATGAAGCGAGTGGGATGGGATTGTCTTTCTGAGATTGGGTGAGGAGGACAGTCCGAGACGAAGAGAACTGTCGCTGTCAGCTCTTGAGCTGAGCGCAATGATGCATGAGGTCTGTAAAAAAAAAAAAAAAACACGCGTGCTCATGTGATCTTCGGGGGAAGTCGTGTTGTTGCTACAGAAATGGCTTGTAATACGTTGAGTGACATGGTTTTGACAGTGCCGCATGCTCACAATTTCTTGGAACAAATGTCACTTCGGCCTGCATCGGCCAGCACTGATTAGGGAAGTGATTTGTGGCTTGGCGGGACACTCCCCGTTTCGGACATCGACACTATATCATTCCGCTTCCGGGCGATGGTTCTCTGGGCGTTCTGGAGCAGGTCAAAGCTGACATTCTTGTCCTAGGCGGGGGATATGCGTATGCCACATCGCATATGGTTGAGTGACTACGAATAGACCCACTCGTGTCTACATCCTGCACACCATGTGCGCTGGCTAGGTGGCGACTTGTGTGTTCGTGACACAATCGCGGGCATCAGGCCGCAGCACGCGGCACCGCCACTCGTGTTCGTGCGTTCCCGACTGGGAATGTCGACCATCAGTTTGTGGCCCGCAGAATCCACATGAGCTGCCAGTACCATGCCCTGGGCTGAGCGCTTTGGCGCGTGCCCTCAGTAGTGTTGTGTATCTGGGGCATGCTCATGGCACTTAGGTGGGCCAGTCCTAGAACTGCCCACAATGTGGGCCCGTCGTCCAGTCCACCACCGCATACCTTGTTTTCGCCTACACACCATGCATCGTCTCATCTATCGGTCTCAATCCATTGTACAAGCTGTATCTTACACTCTACCGTCGCTTGCCATTGGCTCTGACTTTGCTTTGTTGGGCAGGCCTCCGTTAGTTGGAAGCTGGCATTGGTTGTGTTGTGTTGTGTTTGCTTTCCGCTCGACCTCGAGAGGTTTCACTTGGGCTCGTGTTTCAACTTTTGGCGCGAGAATAGCTCGGGCTTGGCTCTTGCTCGGGCATGGTTGGATGGTTTGTTCTTGACTGCCTCGACTTGGACTGTTTCGGCCTCGGCTTTACCACGGGGCGTTCCACCAGAATGCACCGCCGGTACGCGGTGAAGACGCACACGTCGGAACCCACGCCTAGACCACGCTGAGACCTTTGAGCTTTGCAATGCTCTGCTCAAGCGACAGCCCATGGTCGGCCTCGGGCCCGGTGCCGCGCTCAGCTGCTGCTGCCTCCGACTTGAGGCGGTCCTCGCGCCGGCGAAGCGCGGGGAGCTCGGGGTTGGGCATGCCAAAGTAGTCCCACGGTGCGGTGCACGCGGCGACGGCGCGGCGCATGCCCGTCGTCAGACACTGGAGACCGATCTGGTACGCAGCGTTCATCCACCCGAAGCCTTCGCGGGGGACGAATGCAAAGTCGATGCCTTGGTTGCCACTGTGGGTTAGCGATGATAGGGGGTGTGGGAGGGGGCGACGGTGCGCAGGGAGAGACCATGATCACCCTACTTTCACCAGCTCAACACATCGTCACAGTACTCACTACTCGGCATCGACCATGTGGCTCAGGCCAGCGACGTCAAACTTTTCCGGCACGATACCGTTAAAGTCGACAAAGCACAGGGTCATCATGTACACCCAGCGGTACGCGAGACGTGCGGCGTCGTCGAGGAAGCCGTAGCGCTCGAGGCCGACCCACGCCATGATCTGGTGCGGCGGCCAGCCGTAGGGGTAGTCCCACTGGCGGTTCGGACGGTCGAGCGAGATGCGTCCGCGCGACTCCTCCGTGCCCGAGACGAGACCACCGGCGACTTCAAACTTTGGCAGCGCGGTGCGGCTGAGTGTCAGCGAGGAACCAACTAGTTCACGGTCTACTTACACAAGCTTGAGCGCCTGGTTCTCGGACGCACACCCGGCCCAGAGGGGCCAGAGGGTCGTGACCGACTCGTAGTTTGCCTGCTTGCGGAGCTTGGTGTCATAGTCAAAGTACATGCCCTTGCCCTCGTTCCAGCAGTACTCGTCCATCTTTGCCTTGCGGACGCGCGCGCGCTCGTACCACTCTGCGCTCGTCATGGGGCGAGCGGTGGACATTTGGCGCGGTGCACCAGGCTCAAATGCCTCGGGGGTGATGGGCCAGGGCGAGAGGGGGAACTCTTCCTCCATCTCGAGCGAGTCGTCAAAGAGGCACTCGATCGCAGACGCAATGTCAACTTCGTACTTGTACAGCAGCGAGTTGAGGTCGACCGTCGCGAGGTCGGCGCACTTTTTCTCCAGGCGGTATGTCGTGTCGTGGCCCGACTCGCGAACACCGCGGTCGTGCTGGAAGTACGCGTCGAGGTCGGGCTCCCTGAGCGTGCCGTCATTGTAGCCCTCGATAAAGTCATTGACCGAGATGCCACGGTTGTCGGCAAACGGCTGGAGAATGTGCGTAAAGTGAGTCGCCTCGGTCTCGGGCGGAATACCCACGCCCTGCGGGCGGTAACGCGAGAGACCGGTGACCGGGTCGAGCGCCGGCTCCACCATCCAGTACCGGTGGTACTCTTTGATCGCCGAGCGGATTGCACGCTTCAGCCACGCCTTGTTCTCCTCCATCTTGCTACGGTCAAGCTGGTTGAAGATTTGCAGCGCAAGGTCGGTAAAGAACGGCGGCTGCGCACGGCACAGGTAGTAGGAGCGGTTGCCGTTGAGAATCTTGTTGTAGTGCTTGATCTGGAACATGAAGTGCTCGACAATCGACATGGCGAGGTCGAGGCGCCCGTCCACGAGCAAGCTGAGCGCCATAAAGTAGCTGTCCCAGTTGTACATTTCGTTGAAGCGTGCGCCGGGGACGACAAACGGCAGAGCCTCGAGCTTGCCGTCGACCTTTTTCATCGCAAGGGCGAGGATGCCAGGAGATTCGTTGAGCGACTTGACATAGTACGGGTCGTCGCATTCCTTTGGCAGCTGGATGACCTGAAGCTTGAGGTCGGGCTTCTCCTCGGCACTGTACGTTAGTGCCCGCGTTCACCCTCTCGCCACTCACATTTGCTTGTAGTGCTCGAGCATCTCGTCCTCGCCGTACGGGACATAGATGATGGCACGGTTACGGCGGCTCCGGTTCTTGGGGTCATTGCACGCCTGCTCGATACCCTGCGCGTCGATGCGACGCGTGAGTGCGTTCCAGAACGAGTTTTTAATCATGCGTGACAGGCGGTCGACGGGGTTCTCTGCCAGACGCGCCTCGTCAATGACAATGAAGCGGCGGCCATAGTCTCGCGCCAGCGCGAGCTCCTGGAGAAGGTTGGAGAGCATGTAGTTTCCCTGTGTGCCTGTCAGCGCCACCGCACAAGATCGGGGGCTTTCAACGTACTCGCACGTCCCAAGTCCGGTACGCGTTGGAACTCGCCGTGCCGAGGGAGATGAGCTTGGGGCCCGAGTCGTGGATTGAAATCTGGCAGCTAGAAGCGTGTCAGTCACCATAGCCGCGTCCAAGTACTCACTTGTTGTCTGTGTCCTCTTGGGCGAGGACGATGCGGAGCGTCTCCTCGACATCGACGAGGAATCGGCGTGGAGTCGACGACTTTTCGTCTGCGGCAGGTCAGACTCGCTATCGGGGGCACCACCGGTAACACGCACCATGCGACAGCCGGCGGTTGCGCTGGATCACTTCGCCGTTCATGGTCATTGGGCGTCGCTTGGTGGTGTCGATCGTTCCCGCCTACAGTTAGAACGTTGCTGTGCTGGCATCTGCTTCGACGCCCTACGCCCCGCTCCACACTCACATTGCTCAGTGTGCGCGCGCGTGGGTACACACGCTTGCCGCCATAGTAGTCGGCAGGCTCGGCGTGGACCGGGGGCGTAGTGGTTAGTGCGGGTGCTGGGGGAGTGACAGATCCGGAGGGTGAAGGGGTAGCGGCAATGTCGTGGTCGAGGTAGACGACAGACCGAGGCTGAGGCACCTGGATGTTAGGAACTGCGCCGTAGTCCCCAGACTCACTGTCGGCCTGACAGTAGGCATGGTGGCCATGTTGGGTGGCGGAGACGGGGAGGGGGTTGGCGGGATGGGAGGAGGTTTCCACGCGACAAGAGACTGGAGGCTCAAGAAGAAGTCGGGTCCTAGGCGCGGGTCAGCATTGTTGGGTACCTTGTACATGATGGGTGGTGGGGAGAGGCAATGAAATGTTCTAGAGTTGTTGCTCTGATGTCACAGAGGTCGAGGTGAGGCAGTGGCAAGAGTAACGACGAACACCATGCGATGGCTCGTAGCAGGACGGCGCATCCCGAATGTCCCCAACAGCCCATGCAGCCCAGGGGTCGCCGTGGATGCACGGTCATGCGGGTTCTGGCCCACCCGACGTTGGCCAGACAAGACGCGTCCGTGCGCACATGCCAAGGCTGTGTCGATGGACGGGGACGCGAAGGGCAGCTCGCTCAGAGGTCCTAGTGGCGACGAACATGAAACTTTGCCATTGCTCCGGACACCTGGGACCGGGGACGTCCCGGTGCCCGACGTGAACACGGGGAGACGCAGTGTTGAAGGACACACACGGCCACACTTACCGTATACACGTACACAACGGAACCGAGGGGATGTGGGCGTGCAAAGAGTTTGAGCAATGTAGACGTGTTGTGTGTGGATGATAGTGTCCGTCGTCTGGAGTTGTCTATCCGAGTTTGTCACGTATCAAAGACTGGTAGGAGATGCGTATCGCGTGCTGCTGGTATCCCGGCGGAGATGACGACAGAGGCTGAGACACTGTGGGGCGTTTGAGCGGTGACTATCTCCGTCCTGAAAGAGGTACGAAGCGGGTGAAAAAATGTGCACCTCGACAAGGAACGTGTAGACGTGGGCAACAATGGTGTAAAAGACAATGGGGTGGATGTAGTGATGGACAGAGAAGGATGAGGATGGAGTGGCGAGGGGATGCAAATGTGTGTTGGGGATAAGGGTGATGGGGGGCGGGGGGGGTCATGTGGCAGTGGCTGTGGCTGTGTAATGTGTCTCTCTCTCGTCTCTCGTCTCTAGTCTCTGTCTGGCCATGCATGTTTGATAGCCCACCTAGTGTGCACCCTACCCAACCAGTAGCGCTATAGCGCTTGCGCCAGAGACACAGTTTCGTCACGAGGCGTACCATTGTGTGGGGTTGGCCTTGACTCACACCCTGGCCCTGGCAACACCGGCGGGCAATGCCTTCATCGTTGTTTGGGCCCACATGCCATGCATGCATCTCTCTCCCAATTTTGACATGGACAATTCGACAAGTCGGTAGTCGGACTGACACCGAGATTTGGTTTTCGGCCAGACACCGTGCTACATCGGACCAACTACTGCTCTGTTCCTCCTCGCTACGGGTGGCTGCCGATCGCGCAGATCTTCAAAACTCTATGTCAAACCCGATCCGCCCGGAGAGCCACAGTACGAGTAAGACTACTGTACAGGCGCGCAAAAGGGGGCAAACAAGGGGTAAAAAGGGAGACACAAATTGCTCCCTCCCCCCGCACATGTGTGTATACTTGGCAGCAAGGGAGGCAGGCCAGCAAGGGAGCAGGAGAGCAGAGCAAGCACACCAGGATACCGTGACGAGCTCGCGGCGGCGGCGTCCACATGAGCGCCTTTGAGGTACGGGGCAGGGGTAACAGGAACACAACAGACGACCCAACATACCAAATCTCGCGCGTCTCTCAGCCAAATAACTCGAGTCGCTTGTGTCAGCACAGCCCAGCGTGTCGGGACCAGCATTCCGTAAACCGATCGCCCTGCCCTCGTCGACCTCGCCTCGCTTCATCCTCGCTTGTGACCGAACACGCGCGCTTGCTGCGTACTATTCATTGCGTGTCCACCATAATAGCACGGCTCGTCAACCCGTGGGGCCATGTGGGTGTCACCTGTGGGGGACTCGTGCAGCCGTTCCAGCATGCATGCTTGGCGCTCGGCGCATTAACAAATACAACCTAGGACAAGAGTTTCCGAACTCGGTTCACTCGGGCAGTCACCGAACGCGGTCAAGCGTCCAATGCAACAGTCACTTCGGGCTTCTACATTAGACGTTACCTGGTCCTCTCGGTCATGTACGGGTCCAGTCCGACCAGTGAGCTAGCAGCTAGCGACACTGCCTAAATCGACAGCTTCCAGACGTTGGTGCATGCTGAAGACAGCCCACTCGTGGTACTCACCCTGGCAACCACGTGAAGCGCACGTGCCTCCACACGCGTAATCACAGCCGTCATCCACGTTGGTGGCAACACGCGCAACAACGGACCGCACGTTGTCTCTATCGTCATCATCATCCCCTCTGTAAACAACCATCATGCCGCTGCACAATCCTGCATGGTAAGTGACAAGCGAGATCACAGGGCATGACAGTTTGGGCGGAGAATCTCACTGTGCTCTTGGAAATAAGCACGGCACGACCTGTTCCATGAGCGATAGCACATTGCGGATGATAACAAGCCACATCTCTGATCCGACTGACACACCAGGGAAGTCGCCGAGCCCTACCTCGTGGCCACCGGCGCCCACAAGGTCGCTGATCCAAGTACGTCTGAAGGTGATGCATGATGCCCGCATATCCATCCCCTCAAACCTATCCATGCCCAATCTGACCATTGCTAACGCCCAGCATACGGCCGGTATCTCCTGGGCCACCACCCGCCGACGCGCGAGCTCATGGCGACTCCCGGGGTTAGGCACACCTTCCGGCGCATCTTCCTCAAGCCCAACTCGGCGTTCAAGACGTGGAAAGAGGCGTACACGACCACCGAGGTTGTCTACTCGGAGGACGTGCAGCTTACGCCCGAAGAGATCGTGTCGGGCGCCGAACGCACGGCGCGCTGGATCTTTTACTCGGTCTGGGAGATGGACGAGCCCGAGGGCGGATGGGAGGCGGGCGGTAAGGGGAGGGGAAAGGACCTTGTGTTGGTACATGGTGAGTAACGCGTTGGCGTCGTGCTAGTGTGCGGTTGGGGCCGTGGGCGGGGCGGGGTTGTAGTTTTGGATGGCCTTGGCCGCCGAGCTGCTGGGTTGAGGCGGAGGGGAGAAGCGAGCGGGCTGGATGATACGATAACCCTGTCTGCTGTCGGCGGCAGTACTGGTGTCGGGGGTACCGCATCTCCTGCGGAGAACCTCCCTGGCACATTGGACGGCCCGGCGTTGTTCGACGCAGCATTGTTGTTGTCGTTCGCGCTCTTGCTCTGTGTCGGCCCTAGCCGATCTGAGACAGCTGGCGTTTGGGGTCACTCACCTCACCACGTGTGTTGAGCGTATTGCATGTTGCTGTGTGTCCGCTCGTGTATCTGCCCTCGTGAACCTGCGCGGTGTGTGGTACGCGTGGGAGTGCGCTGGGCATCGCCAGCGTTACAGGTATGGGAGAAGGAACCCCCGCTGCATACTGGACAACACTCAACCCATTCATTATGTACCCGTCCTCCATCTAACAGCAGGCCTGAGCGACTATGCCCTCCGGTACGCACCGCATGTGCTCTACTTTCTCAAGGCGGGCTTCCGCATCATTCTCCCGGACCTCGCGTCGGTGAGTTTGAATCTACCTTTGCAACAGTCAAGGTAAGGCGTTTCAGCTGACATCAGTATGGCCGTTCGACGGGGTGGGTTACAGGTCCCATTCGTCTGCTCACAGCAGGATCAACTCGTACATCCCCGACATCCACCTGTTGCCCGCGACGGTGCATGCGGTGCTCAAGGACGTCGTGCAGTGGGACAAGGAGCATGGCCGCAAGCAGAGCCAGGTGTTCCTCGCTGGCGCGTGAGTGTGGTGGTACACTGGCGTGGGGCATGCTTTCGGCCACGCCCTCGTCCTCGCCCATGCCTATTCGTGCCTGTTTCCATTTTGTTCAAGCTGACCCACAGTTCTATGGGCGCATGGACAGTGTACGTCCGCGTAGTATTTCCCAGCTCACCCCAGCCTCGACTATGCGATCAACTACCCACCCACGTCGTCGAGCGGCGCCGTCGCCGACGCCTTGGATGAGGAAGGGGGTCCGCGCGTGCACGTCGCGGGCGCATATGTGCTCTGTCCCATGGTCGAAGGTGAGACAAGGGATGGAACTGGCGGTCCGAGAGAGAGGGAGCTAGCAGTCGCACATCCTGAGAGAGGCAGTTGGCAGTCGGACGTCCTGAGAGAGGCAGCTAGCAGTCGGGCATCCTGTCCCAGCGCAGAGGTTGTCCTCGTCCATGCGCGTCGTTGGCAATAGTATCGAAGACGCACAAACCGCCCAGCGCGTGGCGACGGCCCACACGTTGCAAAGCAGGCCCACTGCCTAAACACCCAACTGCGCAGCTTCATGAATCCCCACTAACCCACAGCGGCAAAGCAGTCCCGCCCGCCCTACATCGTCGAACTCCTAGGCAAGGGCGTGCGCGCGCTCGCCGGCGCCCTCCCAGCCGTCAAGGGTGTGCGGGGCAACGTATCCGACGACCCGCGTGTCGAGGAGGATTTCTTCGCCGACCGTGAGTGTCACCCCCACGCTCGAGCTGACGGCAGCGCTGTGCTACCACGGCCTCTTGCGTGTGGGGACGGGCCTGTCGCTACTTGACGGCATGAATGAGATTGAAAAGCGCGCAGAGGAGATTGACCTTCGTGAGTGGAAAATGTAGCGATAGCGACTTGGAAGATGTCGCTGAGGTACAATATGGCCGCATACCCCCACGCCGTGTCCAAACTTGGAATGTGGTTGCTGACGGCAGCGATCCGCATGATCCACGGCGACGCGGACCGCTGCACTGACCCACACGCGATGGAGCGGCTGTTTGCGCGGCTGTCGAATAAGGACAAGCAGTTTGAAATGTACCCTGGGTACGAGCATGGTGAGTGCGGTGAAGCGTGGGTGCTAGCAGACCGGAGGGAGCTGGTGAGGAAACCTACGCCACTTCGCGAGACGTTGAGCAAACGGATCCGGGTGCTAGGCGGGGTTATGAAACCGGAGCGAGCAGGCGACGATGCGTCGTCACGGAAGGCGTTGCGCACATCAGATCCAGCCACGACGTCGTTCACGATACGTCGCCGCGTGGACCTGTATCCCCCATACCACTGCCCACTGCGTTGGCAAGAATCCCGCCTGCTGTGCCCGTTCTCGATGACATTCCGTATCGTCGCTGACCCCAGTCATGCTCAAGGTCGGTATCGACGAGGCCGACGACGAAAAGCGCCAGCGCGTGCTCAAGGACTGGCGCAACTGGCTCATTGAGCGGTGCGACTAGGCGCCGGGGTGAGCGTGTTTGACGTGAGCTAGACTGTAGCCAGTAGACTGGGTGGTAGCTTGGGGATCGCCGGATGGAGAATTAGATGCGTAGGGGGAGGTGGTGCATTGGGTGAATACGGGAGTTGAAGGTGGATACCAGAGTTGGCCTAGTTAATGTGGAGAGTTGGGCGAGTGAGTGCGAGCTGGACAAGTGAATGTGGACAGTTGGCAATTGTTAGCTGGTCAGTGGTGTTGGACAGAGTGATGTCGAGCAGCACGCATCTGCACAATACACACCATCCAGAGCCCGCTTCCGAGGTTGAGCACCGAGCACCACGCTGTATCTGCACAATTTACATCATATCTTTGTCACCCTCACGCGCTTCTTGCCCCGCGATCAGGCGCATTGTCCCATTCTCGGCCACTCGACATCCCACCGCCAAGTCGTCGCCAGCCCCCGGACATTCGGCGACTACTCCGTGCCAAGGGCATCAATGAAGCCCTCGGACGGCACCCACGCACGCTCCGGCTGGGGTGTAACCTGAGAAATCAGCACACTTCCACCTCAATTTCCACCCCACCCCCAACTCTGACAACCGTAACCAGGAGAAGGCCCCAACACTGACCAACGTAACCAGGAGAAGGGTCAGTACTCACAGTCATCTCCCCAATAATAGACGCATGCAGCTCGAGCAGATCCGGCGACGGCGCAAGGACGTACATGCGCAGCTCGGCGCGTTCGGCCGCGCGGCGGAGCGTCGGGTCGGAGTCGGTCGTGATCAGGTCCAGGATGCCGGGGAGGGCGAGGAGGGGTGGGTTGGGGACGGTTATGAGCGGGGGGATGGGGGTGGAGGTCGGGGAGGTGGGGGTGGTGGGTGAGGTGGGCTTGGTGCGGGTGGAGGAAGTCTTGTTGGTGCGGGTCGAGCTCGAGGTCGAGCTCGGGGACGACGAGGGTGACGAGGTGGGAGTCTTGGTTGTGGTCGTGGATGACGAGCGCGACGACGTGGAAGCCGGTGACGAGCGTGACGAAGTGGAAGCCGGTGACGAAGTGGGCGATTTGGTGGCGGGGGTGGACGGGGTGGACGGCTCGGACGGCGCGGACGGGGTCGTCTTGGTCGGGGTAGTGGGCGTAGACGCGGAGGCAGTGCTGGGCGACGGCCAAGTGGACTTGGTCGGCGTGGTCGGGACCTTGAAGATGGGGTTAATCGCGTCGTCCGTGCCCTCGCCGGCGCCGTTGGCGTTGTCCTGCTCGCCGCTCATGTCACCACCACCACCACCGTCGCTACCACCACCACCACCACCACCACCACCACCACCATCAACCTCCCCACCAATCCCACCACCACCACCACCAACACCCCCACCTTCAGTGCCCTCAAGCTTCGCCCGCATCCCATCACCAATCATAAACTCATACACGATCCTCCCCGTGGGCGCCTGGATCCAAAACTCGGGCGGGACGGGGAACGTGTGCTCGGCCGTGTCCGCGCCGGTCTGGATACGCACCCACTCGTCGTAGAGCATGTAGTAGAGTGAGGCCTGGGTGTTAGCTTGGATTCTTGGTGTGGTGGGTGTTTGGGGCCGTGTCGACGACCAACACCATGACCACCGCCGCGACCGTGACTTCCTCGTCCTCTTCCTTGTCCTCTTCCTCGTCCTCGTCCTTCCTCGACTTCTTCCTCGTCCTCTTCCTCCTCCTCGTCCTCTTCCTCTTTCACGGCCAAGACCACGACGAAGAGGGGGCCACAACCAACCCCCGTCCTAGTCCTTCTCCTCAACCACCTGCTCCTCGTCCTCTTCTTCTTTCACGGCCAAGACCACGAATACCCTCCGACCACCCTCTCCTCCACCACAACCACACCCACACCCACCACCACCACCACCACCTCCTCCTCCTCCACCTCCACCCAACCCACAACCCACGACCAACCCCAACCAAACTAAAGCCCAAGTACTCACCCGCTTCGACGCCCACCCGTGCTCAATCACGCCCCACGCCCCCCTCCCCTGATGGTACATCCACGCATAAAACTGATGGCTCTCCTGGTCCACGAGCGCCGGCTGGTCCGAGTACGCCGCGTAGAGCGGCACGATGGCGGGCGTCATGACAATGGCCTCAAAGAAGCCCGCCTCGGCGCAGTGCGCAAACGGCGATGTGGGGAAGTGTGCCTGCCACGATTTGTACACCTGTCGTCAGCAATAGTCGGGGTTAATCGCAGTTTGGGGAGCACGCTCACCTGGTCACGGCGCTCGCGGATCGACGGGTCGAAATACCCCAGCCCCACGACCTCGGCCCCCACGTTGGCGAACTCGACGTCCTCGAGGGTACGCAGGGCGGCACGCAGGGCCTCCCTGCCGGCTTGCTCCTCCGCCGCGGCACTCTCCGCCAGCGCGCGGATGGCCGCGAGCGTCTCCTCGGTCAGGACATCGTCCCCCACCTTGCCGGCCCGCTGGGCCAGCAGGCGCCGCGCCTTGCCGTACCGGCTATACTTCTTCTTGGGCGGCTTGGGGCTCCCCGTGCGCGTGCTCTTCTTGCCGCCGTACCTGCGCGCCGACGCCTTGGCGTTCTTGGTCGCTTTGGCCTTGTCGTTGTTCTTGTTCTGGGTGTGCCGCAGGTGGTACCACTTGCGCGAGGCCGCCTTGGCGTCGGCCTTGTTGTGTTTGGTGTGCCGGTGGTGGTGGTGCTTGATGGGCGCCGTCTTGGGTTTGAAGCGCGGCGGCGTGGTTTGGAGGTTGGTTTGGGAGGCGGAGAGCGGGTGGCGAGTCGTCATGCTGAGGTATTGGGGTGAGCTTGGTGGGCTGGTTTGGGAGTGATGAGATGACGAGCGACGTGGAGGCGGTAGCAATAGGCGATGCAACACCGGGATGATGGCAGTCGATCAATTGTTGGGTGGATGCGATGGTGTGAGTAGATTATGAGAGACGATGCAAGAACGACATCAGCACAGCCGAGGTGAGGAATATATACCCCCACGCAAGCAGGACGTCGAGCACTGCCTCAGGAGGCGGCATCGCCGTTGCCTCATGTTATGCACCATTGTGCAGCGCACGCCATGGAATGTCGCAGCAACATCTGCAAAGGGAGGTCCCGGAGGTCCCTTTTTTTCACGCCGTGTTTGTTTGTGATGGAGCAACCATGGCAGGGTCGCGGGGGTAGACTTGGCGTGTGTCTTTGCTTTTCTCGCATTGTTGTGCTGTGATGTGATGTGTCCGAACAATCGAAATGGATGGGTGATTTCTCCATCACACCAAAAATGTGTGCCACCGCCGGGCGAAAAAGGTGGTTGCACTGTATTGTCAGATGAGTGGGTGGCATGAGTTGTGAGGAATGCGGTGTGCAGGCGGTGTGGCCGGGAGCTGTTTGCTCCCTGTGTTGTGATGGGAACGCTGATTGTGAGTCACTTTTGGGGCATGCCGCATCCATGTCCGTGTACATCGGAGATGAAGAATCGAGGTGGGTGGCAGTGCCACCAGCACGCCACCTGATCAACACAACCATGACCTTGGCTGATTGGTAACGAGGCCCTTGATGTTCCCGCCTCGAGGCGGGCATGCGCACCACGATTCCAGGGCAAAAAGGTACACAGCTATCAGCTTACTTTTGCTGGAGTGAGCGTTGCTGTGCAAGTATCGAAGCTGTCAGTCTGTCAGTTTCCAAGGCCCGTCTCCCACCCCGCAGCAAGCTGGTGGTCTGATCCTCTGGCGTCACTGCCACCCAGGCGCCACCCTGTACCACACAACCCTGGCCCCGTCTCCTCGCCACCGCATGGCTCACACGCATCAGAGCACATCCCTTATGATCTTGCTGCCACGCTCGAACGATGACAACCCCAAACCACAAACCACCCACGTGAACCGCGCTATACATGCGGCATCACGCACCCTCCTTCCCGGCTTCTGCAGCCCACCTCGCCCACTTCTCTTCTGCCCTTGCCAGATACGCGTCGTTACGCTCACGCCTCTCCTTGGCCTCCCTTTCACTCCACGCTTCATACCCGACCGCAAAGGGGGCCCTGGGCGCTCCCCTTTGCCACTCGTCGGCGATCAGCTGGTCGTACGCTTTTGGGTCCGTATCAAACAATTGCTGGAGAAAGGGGTCAAAGGCGAGCACAGGGAAGTTTTCGTGCTCGACGCCCTCGGAGCACAGGTTCCAGCGCAGGTCGGGGATAATGTCCGCGGACGGGTCGGGGGCCAGGAGGGTCACTGGGTGGCCTTGGCCGTAGACGTTGGCCGCTCCCGCGAGCCACCAGCTCGTGGCGGGACCCCGCAGGCCGGATGGGTACGGTACGCGCACGTTTCCCTGTATGCTTCAGTGTGTTTCTGGCGCATGTTGATGGGGGAGAATAGGTGGAAACTCACGTAGACGACTGCTTTGGGCGACCTGGGGCCGTGGGGGTACAATGCGGCCTCCGATGCCGCCTGCGCGAGCCGGCTGGTGCGTACCAGATACGCGAGCCATGGGTTTCTCCCATAGTTGGTGGTGCTTGTCATGTCGTCGGCGGTCACCTCGGATGGGTCGATCCACAGCCCATGCTCTTTGGTTTTGGCGGCCTGGCGGAGTGCGTTCAGGCCTTGGGTGGCGAGATCCAAGCGGGGCACGTACGGGCCATACGGCGAGACTCGGTTCCAGTCACCCTTGGGATCATCGGGCAATTCTTGATGCCTCTGTTCAATGGCGATGCATTCGAGGTAGGCTTGGATGTCGAGCGGTTGGCTGGAGTCAGTAATCACCCGTCCTGTGCACACCCCGTCGACATGATCCAGGTAGGTATTCAGTACCGAGGGTTCGTTCCCACACCCACTAACCGCTCGGCATCAACTTCCAAGTCGATAAAGTAGTCTTGCACACGGTCCGAGCCAGTGAAATACGAGCTGGGCGGGGTGGAAGGAGCTCCAGAATCGCTCATCGCCGTCCGAAGATAGTATGAATGGATCCCACTGCATGATGGACTCGTCCTGGTGGGAAAATGACGCGCTCGCGACAGATGCGGCAGACGAATCACGTGATGTTGTTGACATTGTCCCGTGCCTCATCCCCATTGCCTTCTTTACCATCTCCAGCCCTGGCTTCATAGCTACAGCATCTCATATCGGACGGCTGGCTTCCCACTACAGTAATCATCCCCACAGTCCCTCCACCTTTGGCCACCAATGCCTGTTTATATGATGTTCGGGGCTGGGGGCCGTCGCGGACCGGGACGTGGCGACCGTCTGCCACACTGTGGACGACCATGGTACGAGAGACAGTAACCTCCATGATCACAGAAAAGCGGCGACGAGCAGCGAGCGGTGCCGGGCAGTGCCGACGAGGCGGTATTTTGCCTCGTGATACAAATGGCGTGCGGTGGCCTACAGATCCTGTAGTCCTACTGATGCAGGAACAATGCCGAGCCTCGGTTGAGTCTGAGCGACAAGATAGTGCGAGAACAATATATGAATAGAATGCTCTTCCCCATGACGCACATCGTGGTGGGTGCATCAGGCATTGACAGCCTGTTAACTGCTCGCAGAGCTTGTGGCCACACAGCCGAGCCTCAGTAACTGCTGTGCTCCGTGAAGTGCCCCTAGTGCGGGGCTGCTCCCCAGGTCCTGAGATGCTGACTGTATTTGTCTCTGCAGTCGGAGATGGCCAAAAAGGTCGCAGTGGTCAGAACAGGATCATGACACGCCGCTGCTCTGCTCGAACACGGCAATATCGCAACCCGTTACACGTTCTCCGAGTGGATACATCTGTGGTTACACTGCAGACTAGTTGTGTCTTTTCCTTCTAGCCGTGTCTTCCTGCCTCCCTCTTCCTACAGATTAGTGGCTGCTAGGACCAGCGTTGGCACCGGGAATAGACTCGAGGGTCTCGAGGGCATCGAGCGACTCGCCGATAATCTTGACGGCCTTGTTGATGTCCTCCTCGGAGATGACGAGCGGGGGAGCAAAGCGGATGATGTCTGTGAATTAGCACGTGAATCCCGGTTCGAAAACGACCTACTCTCATGCGTGGGCTTGGCCAGCAAGCCCTTGCTCTTCATGATGAGACACAGGTCCCAGGCGGTACGCCCCTTGGGAGTCTTGGTGGGGTCGATGATGACGCCGTTGAAGAGACCGCGGCCGCGAATCTTTTCAATGTACGGCGAGTTGAGCTTGCGGACGCCCTCGCGGAAGACCTCGCCGAGGCGCTGCGAGCGCTCGGCGAGGTTCTCGCGCACAAGCACGTCGAGCGCCGTCATGGCCACGGCGCACCCGAGCGGGTTGCCGCCGTACGTCGAGCCGTGCTCTCCGGGCTTGATGCACAGCATAATCTCTTTGCTCGCGAGCACGCACGACACCGGGTACATGCCACCCGACAGCGCCTTGCCGAGAATCGCCATGTCGGGCTTGATGCCGTCCCACTCGTAGCAGAGCATCTTGCCCGTGCGGCACAGACCCGTCTGAATCTCGTCACAGATCAGGAGCACGTTGTGCTTCTTGCAGATCTCGGACACCTTGGCGAGGTAGCCGTCGTCGGGGACGAAGATACTGCGGGGTTAGCACGGGGTTGGAGCGTTACTGGGGAAGTGGGGACGTGGACGGAGCCTCGTAGCACTCGAACCGAGGCGACGCCGATGATCCCAGCTCATCCCATTGAGTGTGCCAGCTGGGTCCACACAGAGATAGCTCGTGCGACAGTATCGATAGCCGGCGCTGCACCGACGATACCCGGTGGTATACCGACGATTGCTGGTGCTGCACCGACAGTAGCCGGGACGCAACCATTGCCACTGCTGGTGCTACACGCCCACAGCGTCCGCATCACCACTCGTCCCGCAACCACACCCCCAACTAACTCACCCAGCCTCTCCCTGGATCGGCTCGACCAGGAACGCGGCGACCTCGTCGCCATACTTCTCCAGCGCAGCCTCGAGGTCCTCGGGGTGGTTGTAGCGGATGACATTGTCGCCGTAGCGGGGGCCAACGTTGTCGAGGAAGGGTCCGAAACCGTTCCGGCTGTCGGGGTCGGTCGACATGGAGATGACGCCGATCGTGCGTCCGTGGAAGTTGCCCTCGACGGAGAGGACACGCGCCTTGCCCTCGGGGATCTTCTTGACCTCGTACCCCCACTTGCGCGCGAGCTTGATGGCCGTCTCGACGGCCTCGGCGCCCGTGTTCATCGGGAGCATCATGTCAAAGCCAAACATCTCGGTGACCTTCTTGGCAAACGGACCGAGGCCAGACGAGTAGAAGGCACGCGACGAGAGCGTCAGCTTGGACGCCTGCGTGACGAGCGTGTTCACTGGGTGTAAGTGGTGGAGCAGGCGGGCGGGCATAGAGGCCCCGGGATAGCAACACACTCACAGATGTCCGGGTGGCAGTGGCCCTGGTTGACCGCCGAGTAGGCCGCGAGAAAGTCGAGGTACTCGTTGCCCTCGGGGTCCCAGACGTGCGCGCCCTCGCCGCGCTCAAAGCAACTGCATCTGTTAGCGGTCGTGTTCGTGGCTGCCGTGGTAGACATACACAGGGAGCGGGTGGTAGTTGTGCCTGCAATGTCAGCGAGGGTGTCCTTCCCAAGTCGATGTTGGCACGTACGCAGAGTACTGGTCCTCCATGTCCATAATGTTCTGGGTGGAGTACTTGGCCTTGCCGCCGGCAGTGGCCGGGGTGGAGGTCGCGACGGGTGCCATGGTGGTAATGTTCAGAGGTTGGTGTGGGTTGTGTAGAACGGGGAAAGGTGAATGGTCTCTGGTAGTAATGACAGAGAGAGTAGACGATGAGGAATGGGTAAGAGGAAGAGTCGCGGACAACGTATTAAACACAGTAGAGGGGTGGTGGTGGTGGTTTGGTGTGCATGGTGGCAAGTGTGCGCGGCAATCGTGGGCCTGCCGGCAAGAGCCGAGGCGACCCGCGGTCTGTCGCCCAGATCGTCACCCTCCCGCCTCACGCGACACACCCTGGCTGTGCACCTGGTGGGTGGTAGCCGCCGGCTTGGCCCCGGGTAAGCGCGCCCGCCACCCGCGCGTATCACCCAACCACCCCGCTCGTTTCGAAACGCGCTTGTCGAGCGGAGCAGCGCGCGCCCAGAGCAGATGGTACCTTGAACGCTCCACAGTAGATATTTTGAATACTCGTCGTACACATGTATGCAGCCCATCTCTAGCCATCCGGCCATCTGTTTGTTCTCTGCCAGTGATCTGTACTACTATGATCGCCAGGTTCCAAGTGTGCCAAGATGGAGGGAGACGTGGAGGGGTGCCCTGCTGCATGCAGGTGCCGAGGATGCCTGAATGTTCGGATCTTACCCCACATCCGGGACTCCGGCTCCACGTGCTGTTTATCCCTGCCTTTACCCGAAACCCTGAGCATCGTGAGGAGGATGCCATTTCCCAAAGGCGGGTTCGAGGCAGATACTGTATCTGCGGTTGTACGCACCTTATCGTGGACCTTGACGAGCAGATAACCATCAGCCACTAACAGGCTGCAAACTTACAGACGTGTAGACGTGCAGACTGCCAGTCGAGTAATCAATCTGCTCAGGGCCGTACTGTACAGAACAGTATGATGCCAGAGGATTATCGCGCATGTTGGGTTCATTCCGCGAAGCCGTGTGGGCCATATGACGATCGCCGCTGCCTGATACGCTCCTTGCCCATCCCTTTGTTGAGGTCCACGATGGACGCCCGGGCCACTTGAATGAATTACAGCTGGTAGTACACCATGCAGCAGGCCAGCAGGCCAGCAGCTAGCAGCCAGCAGGGGTAGTCCCACTCATCATGATCGCCAGGTGCACAAGGAGGGCCAGCCCTCCACTGCGAGTAGCGAGTAAATCGCATAGTCCCCACCCCACCAACGACTAAGTACTCTGCTCTCGCTTGCCGTTGCCAAGCGGCCAGTGGCCAGCGGGCCAGCGGCCAGTGCGCTTGCATGCATACGTGTCTCGAGTCCGTCCCCGTGTCGGAGTATCTCCCGAGAGTAGAGTCTCCAGATCTCCGTCTTCTACGTATCGTGCTCATGAAACCCCCATCCGTGTTCATCGACGCTTCATCTCTTCAAATTACGTAATAAAAGTGATGACACGTGACTGCGACGAATCAGACTGACGTGTCCTTTCCTTGGCATACGCACGTGGTAGGCACGCGAAGTGAGTGCCAAGTATCAGGTGCTGCGCGCTGCGGGTCAGCACCACGCATCACCGAGAGGCGCGAAGAGGCCACCTGGGCCACCTGGGCCAGCCCCGGTGACCAGGCGTCGCTCCATCTCGTCCACTCGGCCACTCGCTTACAACGAGGTCCACGAGTTTCCGGGCCAGCGTCGGTGAGCGCACCCACAAACTCGACCCACCCCCATCCTTTACAACCACAACTTTCTCCCCCGTCTCTTGCTCGTCACTACCTCGCTTGGTTGCCCCCGTCCCTCCCTCCTTGGCCGACCGCGCTCTCCGCGCCGTGCCCCCACCCCTTCCCCGCGTCGTCGTCCGTAGGCAGCGCCTTCCCCGACCCCGCCTCGACGCCTGCCCGCGCTCGGACCCACGACTCCGATGTACGGCCCGACGACGCCAGCGTATGGCGGTGGTCAATACCGCCCCGGCGCTGTATCCATGGCTCCCGGCCGCCAGGCGCCGCCACAAGCGTACGCTGCGGCCGGCTATGGCCCACCGCCGCAGGGCATGTATGGGGTCCCGCACCCGCAACAGCTTGCGCAGCAGCAACAGCAACAGCAGTACGCCGCGGCGCAGGCGGGGTATCGTGGACAGGCTCCGGGAGGGTACGCGGCACAGCAACCGGGATATCCCGCACGTCCCACGGCGGGGTACGCCCCGGCACCGGCACCGCAGCAACAGTCACGGCAACCGCGGCACAAGGGCACGATACCGCCGGGGCAGATGGTGCGGGTCGGCCACAATGCCGTGCGGGTCGAACGCTACCTCTCGGAAGGAGGGTACGCCCATGTCTACCTCACGAGCTCGGAGAAACCCATCTACCCGCCCAAGAGGTCGGGGAATACGACCAAGGGGCGATGGGGCGAAAAGGGATACACCGAGCACTGTCTCAAGCGTATCGCTTTCGAGGACGAGTCGGTATGGAACGATGTCAGCAAGGAGATTGAGGTCATGGTGAGTGGTTTTTCGCGCGCGCGCGCGCTTTGACGTGGCTGACGCGAAAGAAATCGCTCCCTCCTAGCCCCCATCTCATCCAGTACCTCGACTCGTCGCACCACCGGCTCCCCAACGGCACGCACGAGGTGTTCATCTTAATGGAGTACTGCTCTGGTTCGTCCCCCCGCTGCCGTATCTCAATCTCTGACCGTTCCCAGGAGGCGGCATCATTGACTTTTTGAATAAGCGCCTACGCGACCGCTTGAAGGAGGTCGAGATTCTCAACATCTTTACTGATGTCTGCGAGGTGAGTCCCCACGTGTATCGTATCGGCACACGGCAGCACTGAGCACTGACCCTCTAGGCTGTCGCGGCAATGCACGCGTGCAGTCCTCCACTCCTCCATCGGGATCTCAAGGTGGGCCACCCTTGCCGCTGAATACCACTAATGCCAGATCGAAAACGTTCTCTCCCACCCGCTCCAGCAACCACCCACCGCACAGCGGCCGACGCCATTGATCTTCAAGCTGTGTGACTTTGGGTCCACGACGTTTCCTGCCTCACACCCGCCTTCATCCAAGGCACAGGCCGACGCCCTCGCCGTGGATCTAAATAAACACACGACCCTGCAGTATCGCAGTCCCGAGATGGTCGAGCCGATGCTCGGGTGGGCTGTTGGACTTCCTTCTGGTGAGTGACCGCGGGAGCGAGCACGGCTGACCCACAGACGTATGGGCACTTGGCGTTTTGTTGTACAAATTGTGCTACTACACGACCCCGTTTGAAGAGCACGGCACGTTGGCCATTGTCAATGCCAAATATACCTTTCCGCAATATCCAGTGTACTCGGCCCGGCTACAGCACCTAATCGGTGAGTTTGTGACGCCGGGAGGCAACTAACGTATCCAGCATCCATGCTTGTGGAGCACCCTTCGCGTCGTCCGTCCGTCTTTGAGGTTCTCAAGGTTGCCCACGATATGAGCGGCACCCAGCCCCTTGTGGATTATGTGAGAGCCGAGTCCCCAATGCTAGTACTAACGTTTAGCCCACTCCTTCAAACCGACCCCTTCCCGCGACTCTTCCTTCATCACCGACCAAGACGCGGTCTCAGAACCAGAACCAGAATGTGCTCGACTTTACCGACGGCCCTTCCAAACAGTCGTCATCGGCGACAGACGTCTCCCTTGCGTCTACTATCCAGCCGCAGCGCCGCGGCAGGCCGACGCGGGACTCGTTCAAGTCCACTGCACAACCGCCGGCCCCACAACTTCCGCCTGTTCCTCACGTCCCTACGGCTCCAGCTGCCCAACCCGGTCGTCCAAAACTACAGGTCACTGGCGACGGGTCGCCGACCAAGCCGCGCCCGGCGTCGACCAACAGCCGACCATACTCGATCCCATCCAAACCCTCGGTGGGCAAGCTGCAAATGGGCGGCAGCTTCGAACGGGTCAAGCCGCCTTCATCTCAGGGCAGCGTGGACGCGTTTGGTGCGCCCAAACAGTCGAGGTCGTCGACGTCTACCAGCGGGTTTAGCGACGCGTTTGGTGTTTCCACCAAGTCGACGGTCAAGTCGCCTACCGGGTTTAGTGACTCGTTTGGTGCCCAGTCCAAGTCACCGGCGTCGTCGGTCAGCGGCTTTAGCGACTCGTTTGCGCAATCGTTCAACAAGAGTGGCATGTCGACACGCCAGCCACCTACACCGCACCTGCCTCAGCGCTCGCAGTCTGGGTTTAGTGATTCTTTCGGTGTCAATATCAAACCTCTGAAGCCGACACTTGCCAAGGCGCCTACGCCAGAATCGCCAAAGAGGAACGGTGCTCGCGCGTCGCCAACGTCTGCGACCAGCCCCCGCAAGCCTTCGCCCGGCCCGTCGTCGTCGATTCCCGATGGCGAACTCACGTTTGAACAGCGGTTTCCGTCCATTGAGACCATTACCTCTGGCCACAGTGGAGACGATACTTCACGATCCTCGCCGCCGGTTATTTCCTCGTCACCCCCTACCATATCCGACACGGCCAAGGATGCCGCCGACCAATCTAATGCGCCCCGACGCCAGTCAATTGCAATGGTCAACCGCACCGGCGGGGACCTTCCAACCCATCTTCGTGTGCAATTGCAGCCACAGCCGCGTTCGACACATGTCACCGGCACAATGTTTAAGAATGTGAACAGTGTCAACACGCAGTCTCTCCGGCCACCGACACCGGAGCGTTCGAGAGAAACACCGTCACCCACGGCCGACTATCTCAACCACATGGACGACGAGGATGACACCACGCTTCTGCCAAAGGTGCCGCAAGACTTTATGGACGACGAGGAATCAGAGTCGGGCAAGATTACGCTCCCGTCGCTGCGTCCCCAGGTATCACCCGTCCCGCCATCGGGACAGCGCTTTGGCGTGCCAGGTCCTTTGCAGGCACAGCAGGCGCAGGCGAGCCGAAAGCCCCCAGCAATCGCCGCCAAGCCACAGGCAACGCCCGGCAAGCTTAAAGGTGCAGCGCAGCGGGCGACGCTCCCACCCATCTCGGCAGCACGGCCGACGACCAACATCAACTCGGACAACTGGTCGCCGCTGGAGGACATGCGCAACGACAAGCGCCACTCGGCCGCACCGTCTTCGCCGTCTCCAGGCAAAGCAAACGGCCTCGCCGACTCGAGCGACGACGATGCCGGTCCAGAGAGTGTGACGCGGCAACCCATGTCGCCGCGTACTCGCCCCCCGCGGTCGCCGGGGATTGCGCGGCGAATGTCGGCGTTTGAACCCGGTGCGCTCGACATGCCGCCGCCTCGGTCTCCGACCAAGACTTCGGCGCCCCACACCCACGGCCGGCAAGGCGGCAGCCGCCCGCACTCCATGTTTGCAAGCTCGACGTCATCGTCGCCATCCGCGCAGAGCCCGATATCCCACACGCTCCAGCGCGAAGTGTCGCCGTCGGATGCGCCACATCGGCATATGCGCCGGAGCAGTATTAACAACCTGGTGTCTCGCTACGAGTCGCTGACGCACGGGCCGTCCAACCTGCAGCTCTCGCCCGACAAGCCCGCGTTTACCGAGCTGTCACGCAGCGCGAGCGTCAAGAGCAAGCCGCCGGCCGTGGCGACCAAGCCGCCAATGTTACGCAAACCCTCTGGTCCCAGAGCCCCGGCCGGCTCATCGACCACCTCGGCGCCACCGCCCGTGTTACCCAAACCCACGACATTGCGCCCCGCCGTCAAGCACGGTGACGCCCCCACGCCCGACGCGTACTCGCGTTCGTCATCTGGCCGCACATTCCCCGTCTCCAAAGCGGCACCAGCGACGCGCGAACCGTCTACCGGCCACTCCCCGTCGGCCGGTTCCAACCACGGCCACGGCCGTAGCCAGTCGGCGTCGTCCCCAGACCACCGGCGCGGGTCACACACGTCGAGCCGCTCGTCGAGCCCCGAAAAGCAGCAACCCGTCAACCTGCTCATCCAGCGCTGGAACCAGGGCCAGCTCAAGAGCGGCGCCGGGCGTGGCTAGGAGCGGACACGAGCGTGCGAGCGTGTGGTACGAGCGGTATCTGGTAGATGGCCGTTGTAGATAACAGTAGCATTTGTTCATGAGGTTTGTTTTACGACACAATGTGCCAGTCGAGCCGCGAGAGCAGACGTGGATTTCGGGTGTGTTAAGGGTGCCTCGGGTGTCGGAGGTGCGCCCCCGGTGGTCACAGTCGAGCTTTGGAGTGTGATTGTGAGCCGGACTGCCAGATGGATGGCACGCGCAGTCGGCCATACATTCAGCGAGGCACCGAAGCTTCAGGCATCTGACATCTCACCAGCCTGCTGAGCTCGTGGAAACGTGCCGACTCGCATGGCACAGCACGGACGCCATGGCGCGCTTTCAGTTGCAGAGGACCAGAGCACAGCACGGCAGTGCTCGTCAGTTGCGCATATTGGCTGGGTACGACGGGCATTGTGGCATGAATGGAACGGACGCTGTATGAACGGCAATGACACGCGAGTGCCATTTGAGCATGGTAGTGTGCCCAGTGCTATCAACTCGACGCGGCAGGGTCCTGGCGCGCCAACAAGCCACAGTGCACGTCGTGCTGCTGTACGCGTCCCCCTACGTATCTACCGATACATCCCCCCGTCACAACGGGCCGCGACTAACTCTACAGAGACAAAACTACACGACCGACGGTGCCCGCGAGTGGCACACTACGGCTGGAAGAACGGGCACAGGGCAATCTTATCGCGCATCTCCTTTGCGCTCTCGAGGACCTTGTCTGCGCCCTGGTTGCGTAGCCTCTCGGGGCCGAGGTGCTCCGACTTGAACCCGTGGTCCTGCCAGTGTTTCCCGCCCGGTTGGGCGTACCCCAGTTCGCCGACGGGGCTGGCCGCGGGGTCGACGTACCACGGCTCAAAGAGGAAGCCCTTGCGGCGGAGGTAGTGCCCGCCCTGGTTATCGGGGATTTCTTCGACCTGGAGATGGTGCGGCGGGGCGCTGCGGGGGTAGAGGAGGTATCCCGAGACCAAGCCCTTGAGCTTTACGAGCGCGGGGACGAGGATGTGCAGGTAGGCCGGGGAGCGGGGGTAGCCGAACGCCTCGCGTGTGAGGTCGTCCAGGAAGACGAGCGAGGCCGTCTTGCCGAGCGGCTTGAGGAATGCAGGCGCGGGCTTCAGGAACACGTCAAAGGTCGCGTCGCCCACGCGCGCGTTGTTGGGATGGTACTTGAAGGCCGTCTGCGCGTAGGCTTCCTTCCATTCCCACAGGGCCGCGCGGGTGGAGGGGATGGAGGCGATGCCCATCCGCGCCCCGACTTCGCGCCAGAAGACGTACCTGGGTGTGAGCGGGTGTGCGTTGGGTTGGGTGGGGTTTTGGGGGGGCCCGCGGGGGGGGGGGGGGGGGGGGGGGGGGGGTTGAGGGGGGTGGGGGGGTGTTGGGTTGGGG